>CAUYON010051115.1:0-19271 GCA_963573935.1 Arctocebus calabarensis | reverse complement strand
ATGATGAAGATGAGTCCAGTGAACAAACCTTTATGTATTACATCAGTGAGGGAGTATATGGATTGTTTAATTGCATCCTTTATGATCATGCTCACGTAAAGCCTCTTCTGCAAAAGAGACCCAAAGCAGGTGAAAAGTATTATTCATTCAGCATATGGGGACCAATATGCGATGGCCTTGACTGGATAGTTGAGCGCTGTGACCTGTCAGAAATGCATGTGGGCGTCTTTGAAAATATGGGTGCTTACACTGTAGCTGCTGCTTCTACTTTCAATGGATTCCAGAGGCCGACAATTTACTATGTGATGTCAGGGCTGACATGGCAACTTGTGCAGCAAATCCAGAACCCTAACTACCTACCCAAAGTAGAAGAGCAAGATGTTAGCACTCTGCCTGTGTCTTGTGCTTGGGAAAGCGGAATGAAACGTCACCCAGCAACTTGTGCTTCACCTAGTATTAATGTGTAGATATCATTCTGTAGCTGTTACCTGTGGGTTTAGCTTGAATTAAGGGATTTGGGGGAACCATTTAACTTAATTATTCCTAGTTTTGAAATGTCTTTGTAAGAGTAGGGTTGGCACAGATGCAGCAATATGTAAGATTAGGAGATGGGGTCACACTTATCTGTGTTCCTATGGAAAGTATTTGAATATTTTTTATATGAATTTTTATTCACTTTTCAGACATGCTATGAAAGAGCACCCCTCTGCTGCTCAGCAAGCATTTGTAGCTTGTACTGTGGCAGAATGGGCCAAAAGCTTAGTGTTGTGACCTGTTTTAAGAATAAAGTATCTTGAAATAAAGAAAAAAAAAGAAAGAAAATGTGGATATAATTTACCAAATGGAACAGGCAGAACTGTAGAATTGTGACTCTCTGAAAGATGCATTCAAGTCAAGCAGCCTTCCTAATTTCTATGCATCTCTCCTCTCTCAGACATATCCTAATCTCAGGAACCATGCACTCAAAATGGCAACCAACTTTGGTAGCACTTATGTCTGTGAACAGACTTTTTCCAGAATGAAATATCTGAAATTTCCAACCAAATCTAGACTAACTGATGCACATTTACATCACTTGTTATGACTAGCAGTGACAAATATGGAACCAGACATTGACCATCTCATTAGCTAAAAGCAGTATTACCATTGAAATACTGGTAAGTTTGTTGATTTACCTTTATTTGTTCTTCATTTTAAATATTGTATTTGTTCCTGTTTTATTTTTTTTACTTCAAAATAAGATATGTGGAGTGTGCATAGGAATTTGTTCATAGTTTTTTTTGTTTTTTTATTTTTAAACTATAGTCCGGCCCGCCAGCAGTCTGAGGGACACTGAACTGGCTCCCTGTTTAAAAAGTTTGAGGACCCCTGCATTAGAGCAACCCCAGGCCAATGAGAAATGGGCATTGTTGGCAAGCATAGGGTTGATGTCCTACTCAAACCATTCTGACTCTGAGCCCACCTAGTGAAAGTGAGCGGGAGTTGGCTACAGCAATTACATAATCATACTGGTTGCCCTTCCTCCTTTTTCACTTCTAACCTCTCTCAGGTTCCCGTCCTAATCTTCCAAATTTGATTGTCTCCAATTTTTTTTTTTTTTTTTTTTTGTACAGACAGAGTCTCACTTTATCGCCCTTGGTAGAGTGCCAGGGCGTCACACAGCTCACAGCAACCTCCAACTCCTAGGCTTAGGCGATTCTCTTGCCTCAGCCTCCCGAGTAGCTGGGACTATAGGTGCCTGGCTATTTTTCTGTTTTGCAGTTCAGCTAGGGGCCGGGTTTGAGCCTGGCACCTTCCGTATATGGGGCTGGTGCCCTACTCGATGAGCCACAGGCACTGCTCTGCCTCCAAATTTTTACCTGATGGTCTGCCCTTGGTTAGCCCACACTAAGACTGGGCCCTCACCAGCCTGTGTGCCCTCGATCCTGTGAGTTCTTGTTGCTCTTGCATCCTTGGCACATGAGCAGCAGCACTGAGTCGGCTGACCTTCTGGAACAGGAGATGTGAATTTACATCTCTCGGCTCCGTTCACTGTCACCTTTCTCCCTGACTTGCACATCGCTAGATGGAGCAGATTCTTACCCATATACTTCTGCCAGAGCTGCTGCTGTCACCCTGGCCTAGAATACCCTTTACCACTGTCTTTGGAGCCCTACTTTTCCTTCAAGATTAAATTCAAAAGTTAAGTCTTAACAGTTTCATCAGTGCCCTACTCTCAAAGCTGAGTTGTTATCTTCTCAAATTTTCCACAATATTTTGCCAGTGTTTAAGACTTACCACCCTGATTTTCTTGCTATACTATCATTTAGTTACCTGCCTGTGCTTCCCAGTCAATTATGACTTCATTAACAGCATAAGCTGCGTCTTGGTGCTACTATTCTGCATAATTATTGTATATTTTATATAAATATTTGTGTGATACAACAAAAATTTAATAAAATTAAATACATTTTCTAACATCTGTAAACCAATTTTGTAAACTAGGATTAACTTGTTAAGTAGACATAAATGAATTAAAATAAAACTTTTGAATTAAATAGGGGTATTTTAAAAAATGATTTTGAAAAAATGACATGGTAAAATGTAAACCACGTTGTCTACAAGATTATAAAACTGTCCTGAATTCTTCATTTTTCCCTGTAAGGACACCTCTGTTTTTGCTTTATCAGGTGTAGGGTATGCTCCCTCATTCCGATATTGTGGGTTTAGTTATTTGCTTTGGACAAAGGTATGTGTGTAAAAACGTCATGAGTCAGTTGTGAATCAAAGGCATAAAGGACTCTCTTGATTCTTTGTGCGTGCACGTGTGTGTGAGTGTGTACACGTGTGTGTGCCGTGTGTGTGTGTGTGTGTGTGTGTGTGAGGGTGTTTATGCTCCTCTGTAATCACCATTAGAACAACTCCCTATGGGTAACTGCCATCCCTCAATCTCAACCCCAGAAGAAGAGAACTAGAGCAGCCCAAAGATATCTGGATCTAGTCTGGAGAGGGAAACTCCAGCTGAGAAGAGGAGATCCTACTTTGCTTCCAGTAGAAATCCTAGTTATGTATTCTATTTCACAAAAAAATTGGGTCCAAAAACATGGCATGATGAAAGAATAAGTTTATTGTCAATGCCATTTTCCCAATTATGTTATTTGTTAATCTGACCCAATAAATTTAATTGCTCATGGGTGCAAATGTGTGTCAGCCAGGCTGTTCTCATTGTTTCCACACAAACTCCTGAAAAAGATGAATAATCAACTTTAATGGCTCCATCTTGCAGTTGAAATCAACAACAGTAATAAAAAAGATATTAGAAAGTATCAATTATTTTCCATTGATTCATAGTTACAGGTTTATCAGATAATCAGCTGCATTCTACTCAAATAATTCCAACAAGCCTCTGGCACTAGAAACTAATTACACTCTTTTTTACACTTAATAAGTCCCATAAATCATAATGTTTAATTTTGCAACACAATATTTCATCTTTTACATGGTAAATATATGTAAATTTCCTTAGCAATAAAATAGCATAACTACAGAGGGGGTCCAAAAATTTTTATGCATTTTATGAAAGGAAAAACATGTATGAAAATTATAATACTCAGTTATATATTATATACCAATAACATTTGTTGTCTTGTATCATGTATCCTATATCACTCGTCATTGCAGAAGTCAAATGTGACTTGAGTAATACAATCTTAGTACAGTTTTTTTCTTTCTTAACGTGTATACATTTTTGGCACCCCCGGTATTATTGGTAAATAAAAAGTC
This sequence comes from Arctocebus calabarensis, assembly GCA_963573935.1. Classification (NCBI taxonomy): domain Eukaryota; kingdom Metazoa; phylum Chordata; class Mammalia; order Primates; family Lorisidae; genus Arctocebus; species Arctocebus calabarensis. Next base: position 15,509 of record CAUYON010051115.1, on the reverse strand, counting down.
ACAAAGTATATGCATTCACCATATTAGATTATTTCTTTGTTTTGGTCACTTCAGGTTCATGTTTGCAAACCTTGCATCTTTCTTTTTAGATATGTTTCTTTTGTTATTATTATTATTATTTTTTTTTTCAGTTTTTGGCTGGGGCTGGGTTTGAACCTGCCACCTGTGGCAGATGGGGCTGGTGCCCCACTGCTTTGAGCCACAGATGCCACCCTAGGTACATTTCTTTATTAAAAGTAGGATACTACGACAATTCAAAATTGGGACCATGGTATACTAGACAGCTATGCCTAGTTCTAGCCAAATAAATATGTTGATCTTGGTGGGCTTATTCCTGCATTTTAAAATAAGGCAATCAAAGACCTTTAAAGTATACTTGTGGGAAAGTGGCAGGCAGCCAAGTTTTTTTTTTTTTTTTTTTTTTTGAGACAGAGCCTCAAGCTGTCACCCTACATAGAGTGCCATGGCATCACAGCTTACAGCAGCCTCCAATTCCTGGGCTCAAGCGATTCTCCTGGCTCTGCCTCCCAAGTAGCTGGGACTACAGGCGCCCACCACAACGCCCGGCCATTTTTTGGTTGCAGCCCTCATTGTTGTTTGGCGGGCCCGGGCAGCCAAGTTTTTAAAATCCTCTGTGAAGGAGTATGTGTTTATAGTTTTGTGCTGCTTGGGTTTCATGTGTGTTTGAAAGATACAGCATCATGGAAGACTAATGAGAAGTTCCAACATATTATTGGCTGAAATCTTGAAATATTTTGATTTTTTTGGTGCCTTATTATTTTCCATATTTACTGTTTCAGAAAATAGTACTTGATTTATAAATATAAAAAATAAAATGTGTTATTGCTATAAGAGACACTATTTAGGAACATAGCATCTCAGTGCTGGAGAACATACAAAGGCTTATATTACAAACTTTTAATTTATTTTTTCTATTCCAGAGATCTGCAAATGATAGCTGGTAGACCAAATCTAGATCTCCACCTGTTTTTGTAAAGTGTTAAGGGGACACAACCACACCTACTTGTTCCTGTGTCATCTGTGGCTGCTTTTGCACTCTGAGGGCATAGATGAGTGGTTGAAGCAAAGACTACACATCCTGCACTGAGCTCTTACTTTTATATAACATCAATATCACTACTTAAAAGACTGACCTTTGTCTATCAGAAATGCACACTCCTTTTGATTTAGAAATTTATTCCTAGGAATTTACTCCCTAATTTACTCTTGGCCTTGTCCAAGAATACAAGTATGCAACTTTTTCTCCCCACTATCTCTAAGCAATGTATTTAAAGAAACACTTGATTGTGTCCACCTCCTTTTCCAGAAATTTGAATGACCCCGTCGGTTGCATGGTGATGCCTAGCTTTCTGATCTGGAGTATCTTTTCTTTCATGATCTGAAAATAGCTGCCCTCTGTAATGGGAGTCAGAAATCTCAAATGCCTAGAGGAACACTTCATATATATTTTTAGTGTGTATTTTATCAACATTCATTTTAACCATTTTTTGACATGTCCGTCTTCCTTCCTTTCATACCAAGTATCTCTTCTGAATAAAATTGGAAATCAATAACAAGAAAATAGACAAACACATGGAGAGTAAGCAATATGCTCCAATATAAACCAATAGGTGAAAGAAGAAATTAGAAGGAAATTTAAAACTATTCTCAAACAAATGAAAATGGAAATACACATACAAAATCACGCAAAAGAAAGAAGAGAGATCATAGCAAAAAGTGCTTATACCACAAAAGTAGAAAAAACTTTAAATAAACAACCTAATCATCACCTCAAAAAACTAGAAATGCAAGAATACAAACCAAACCCAAATTTTATTTATTTATTTTTTTTTGCAGTTTTTGGCCAGGGCCAGCTTTGAACCTACCACCTCTGGTATATGGGGCCAGCGCCCTACTCCTTTGAGCCACAGGCACAGCCCAAACCCAAAATTTTTAAAAGGAAAAAAACAATAAAGATCTGCACAGAAATAATGAAACTGATACTAAAAATAATACAAAAAAATCAATGAAATGAAAAGTTGTTTTCTTTGAAAAGCTAAACAAGCTTGACTGACGTTTATGTAGACTAAAGCTCAGTACTCCACTAACACGGCCACCTCCTACCTATTCTTCAAAACACAAAACCGTTTTGTTTCTGGGAGGAGGCATTCACTGACAAACTGCACATCCCCAGCTGTCCATCTCTTCTATGTGCTCCGAGACCTCCAGCCTTCCAGCAGCAGATGTTTTCTACAATATAAGAGCCTGGTTATCTTTTGTTTTATATTAGGTGTGAGAAACTTGAGTCAAGTGCCTGTGGCTTCCCTTATACCCACTCCTTAGTGTTTACTAAGTAAACAAGCTGCAGTAGAAGTTCAATGAATGAGTAATAGGGAGGACATAATGTCATTAGATTTTAAAATTGTATATTCATATATTTTTGTTATTTTTAGCTGGGAAAATAATGACAAAATCCTTAAGTTTAAATGCATTTAGTCTTATAGAGCAATGTTTTCATTCTCAAAGCTGTAAAAGTACAGGATTTTCTGGGACCTGGCTACACCCAATTTTAGAGTCTACTGTCACTTATCTAACATATTGGTAGTGATAGTAAAAAAGGCATAAAAAATCATCCACCGAGGGAAACAAATTTGATAATGATAATTATCAGTAATAATGATAATTCAATGTCTCAAGTGTGAAAACAATAGTATATACACATTTTATTGACAGAAAAGAGAGAAATATCTAATGATGAAAGCATTTCACTGGCCAGGGGTAATCATGAGAGGTGCTCCAAAGAATGTGACAATGTCCTTGCATTTTAAAGGAAGAAAGAACTTTCATTATCCGAGGAAAGAAAGAAGGATATTCAAAAGGCATACTGTACAAATAAGTCCTTAAATACATGATTTATAGTATGGGAAAGGGAATTTCAGTTGATTAATTACTAGGTTACTAAGGCAATTTTTTACTTACATTTACAGTGAAGTATAATTTGATTGAATTTACTCTTTGTTACCTACTGAAAAAGAAACCTAGGTAACGTGCTGTAGCCTAAACATACCTGAGGTCCACAATGAATTACCACTGCATATCTAAATGTGTATACTGTTAGATAAATTAGAATACTCATTAACTAAATTTAAAAAAAAATCTTTCCTTACCAGGTATTGATGTAAAGTAACTGGACTCTCATACACGGCTGATGGAAGTATAAATTGATACAATTATTTACGAAAATAGTATTTTTTAAAGTTAAACTATATTTTTACATCTTTGTTTCATAAAAATCAATACAGTTATACTACTATTCATAAATAAACATTGGTATATTTTTCTATCATTATATTGGTTTTATATTTTAAGCAGACATAAATTATTTGTGGTTAGCCATGTTAAAATTTATACGTAAATGTGACCCATTCCATAGCATAATTAGAGTACAATATCTCCCCTATGTGTAGCAATATTCATAAAAATGCATTAATTATCTTAAAGTACTATTTGAATAATGTAATTTATCAATAATAAGACAATTTAAATAATCTTAGATCTAAAAAACATGAATCATGAGCAACCTCAGATTTAAAATATAATAATTATCAGGGTTATCTTAAAATAAGTTAACATCAAGGTGGTGAATTAAGGATTTTATAGCAAAGTAAATTTTTTATACTCCAAATAATAGAATGGGCTCTGCTTTCAATATATGAAAGATTCCTATTCTCAAGAGGCAAAATCATCATCCAACCCAACTGTGCCAACATCTGTTTGGCTGTTCTCTGGGGAAAAACAAATGTTGAAGAAAAAAAATGACAAGAATAGGAAGGCTACTAAGGAAAGCGTGCGAGACAAATGACAGCACCACAGAAATCCTCTTCCAGTGAGAGTGCAACAGTTTAATTGAGTGGTATTATTTACTGATTTACACTATCTTCTGCCATTTAAAAATATACAAAAGTATGACAGTTTTTCTGGGTTTTATTATGTACATCAAGCAGTAACATTTTTGCTTAATCCAAATTCACCTTAGTGACAAATTATTTAACATTAGTGATTATTTGTAAAAATAACATGAAAATTATGCACAAGCAAAATAAGTTTTGTGTATTGCATAATAGACACCTTACTAGTAGGTAAACAGACTTATTATCAAGAATAAAATACTGGGAGTTACCTTCATTCTAAATGTTGAAGCTGTATGCTGGTAATGTCAAATTTTGCTAGAAAAGTAACATGATTTTTAATACATGTATTCACATTGAGTCTTTAAAGTAGATACTGAAACTCAATGTAATATTTAATATATACTTGTGAAGATATCATTTTAGTAAAAAATAGCTTATTATACCAAACTCTAATTAAATCAATTATTGAACAATGCAGCCAAATTAATGCTTGTTTTAATGCCAAGGAAACGTGCAACCAGCTACCTTACACATTATCTTGCTCTTCAAAATTCAGGATAGATACCATGTAATAAGTATTCTTGTCACTTTTCAAAAACATCTTGTGTCACTTTGTTCACTGTGGCCCATTTATATTTTTCGGTACTGAAGATATTGCTATCCACGAACATTTCTAAAGCCAATTCAGGAGTCTGAATTATCTTTCTTGGTCTAATAGTTTACTACTTTCAGTAACAGGGATAAGACTCATAGAAAGCAAACCCTGTGTGTTTTCATTTTTCTGTGACTTCTCGGCCTATTGCTATGATCTAGGTATAGATAGAATAATAGGCCAAGTCTCTCTGATAAATGGCAAGGACCTTAGGATGTCACATAACATTAAAAAGTTTATAGCTTTCCTACAGCATATTCACATTAAATATTTATTATTTTCTGAATCTTTGGCATGAAGAAAAATGAATGCAAAATTAGTTGCAAATAAACACCCTTATGTCCTCATTTACAAACTCACATTTACAAACACAAAAAAGATCATAAGAAATAGACCAGGTTCTAAACATTCTCAATTGAATGTTATAGAGATAAATAACCTGAGTTTTATTCTGAGAAATAAGTTAGTGTGTTCAAATAAAGTATAGCTCCTAAACCTGTTATAGCAAATAAAATACATAAAAGAAATGTGAATTCATAATCATTCCGCATATTAAAACTTCACTAACTCATGCCTCCTACATGAACTATTAGTAGCAGTAAAGACAAGTTATTAGATGAATAGAAAGTGAATTAATGTAACATACCCTGGTATTCATCTTTTATTTAGAAAAATAGCCTTAGGAAATTTGAATAAATGAGAAAAAATCGAATAACATATAATATATAGATAATATTTATATAAAGTTTATTTTGTATATATATTGGGGGTGTCAAAAAATGCTATACACATTTTGACAGATGTTAACTCTCTATTATTTTTGAATTTGAATTGAATTACAGTAGCAATGTGTAGGATGACGTTTGTTCAAAGTATCACATTAATCAAATGAATGCCGGAGTCACCATACAACAAGTGGGACAGTCAAACAACGTGGTGGAATCGTGGTTGTTTGAGGAGCACAAGACCATTTTGAAGTGGTATTTGAAATCTGAGACTGTTGTAAAATTATACAACAACGGAGGCATGAGTATGGGCGACCTCAAAGAATGGGGTGTACTGCACAAAACCGGCTACACTCATGGGACTTTGAAGAAATGGAACTGCAGTTGCAGTGATGTGAGTGGACACTTTGGTCAGCGTTGCTTGTTGTTCAAGTGATAGATTGCCATATTGTCATGTCTCTAGACGCTGGTGGTGTCCTTTCTGAGTACCTTTTGCAATTGCAGACATCAGCATGACTTCTGTTTATCCTTAGTTATTGTTAGATGTTAGGTACTACAATTTTAATGTTTTTTTCCTTTCTTAAAATGGGTGTACATTTTTTAGCACCCTCTACATGTATAAAACATACATTTTCCTATCGATGGTTTCTAATTGGTCATTAACAATTTCTACATGAGTAGTTCTAAATGAGGAGACGTTTTGAACTGATAAAGTAAGAAGCCATGAGATTTCACTCTTTCAATAAAATATCAAACAAAAAATCAGACCAAGGAATTGAAATATAAAATTCTAAAATCTATATGTATCTCAGGTAAGAAAGGGGAAAATTTGGCAAAATCAAATATATGATTATAAGTAATTACTGAGCTTTACAATTCTTGAATAAAATTTTTGTTGCCCTGGTCACCTTTCTGATCCTATCTCCCTCGTATGTGGGTATAATTATATTAGCTGTTAGGACAGTGAAGATAACAGAAAAGTGTGTATTCACGTGTGCAGCATCTACTTAGTGCACAGAAGGAACCAGACAAATATTATTACTGCTAATGGAATAATCATTACTATAACTAGTAGTGATAACAATAGTAATAGTAGTACACCCATAAAGATTTCTAGATTTGCAATGTTTGTAATAAAGACTCCAGCTTCATTTGTAACGTTTGGCCACTGACTTCTTTTAAAGCCTCACTTACTTCATTTGGACAAGCTAGAGAGAAAGCCTTTGCCTGTGTGTATCTCTGCCTTTGGCACTGATAGAAAAAAATGAAACCTTCCATACACGGGAACTTGTCCCCAGTTCAAATTTTGTATCTTTATAAAAATCCATCTCACTTCCTTCAGTTTACCAGAGCCAGCCCAAGCTCGCACGTACCTTATTACTTGCGATGATTCCTACTAGCAAATCATCTCCCTATGATTTGCTAGTAGGAATAATGAACTTTCTTTCAAAGAGTCTTTGTGTGTTGAGTGTCACAGGCCTGACATTCAAAGCAGTTTCAGTTGGGGACACGTTCTGCTCCCTGTGATGCCTAAACACTACAGAGGCCCCCAAGGTGGATGCTCGAGGGAGGCCACCATGCCTCTGGGGTTTTCCTTGTCTTGCTTTTGGCTCCCTGAGTGCACATCGCCACATACACTGTGTAAGATTCCTGTGCTCGCTGGCAAGTCTGGGCTTTGAGTTCTGCTGGATTGCACGGCATTTGTTCAGTCTGACTGATCCTATGGTGTAAGTTTTGCTAACCCCAATAGAAAGCTTTGCTGTTTGACATTTAAGAATAGGAGTAGGGAATCAGAGCTCTCCTTGGAATATTCTGGGTTCCTGTGTCTCCACTCTGACTGATCTGTATGTCTTCGAGTAAATTGTGTCTGTGACTGATGGTACTATCAGGGGACGAACTCTTACTCTGTACCCGATTGGCACGTTGACTTTCATCCTATACAGTGCTCAGAAGAAATACTCTTATATTTTATGTGACATATGACTCTATCAGGAATTAGTCTGTAAAAAGCAAGTAGACAGAGTTTTTTTCTTAAAATAGAAGAAAGTGAAAAGAAACAAAAAGTCATTATGTAGTCTGTTTAGGCCTGCACTTTAAAAGCAGAATGTTCACCTGTCCTTAAATACTTCAGCTGCTACTGCCTATGCCTCTGTCACAACGAGGATTTTGATCTTCAGATTTAAAAAGGAAAGACCCCATAACACTCTGTGACACCGATACTTACAAAAGTGGCCTGAAATGTGTATCTAATCCTTACTGAAAGCCCAAAGAACACCATGGCTGTATGGTTAATTACAAAACAGACTGAATCTTAAGAAGGGCCCTCTGAGGACCTGATGTCTCAGGTACTACAGCCCCAGCCTGCTGAAGGGATATACTGCTCCTAAATGAGGCTGGGACCCCAGATTTAATAAGGAATCCAACATGGGGGATTCTTCTAACTTTAAAGGTAACATTGGAACTACTTGGAAGAGAGATAAAATTTTGAGCCGGATGGTAAATACCTCCTGAAATATATACTGTAATCACACTTATAGCAATAATAAAAGGGGAAAAAGAAGCCTGAGGTATGGTTCTCTTGGAAATTCAACACTTATGAAAAGATTTATGCAATTGGCAGATAGAATACTTTTTATATGGGCTCCTGGGCCCATATAATACTGGCTCTAAAATAGCTTCAGCTTTGGTGGAAGTGTACAAGTTGGCTGGAATATCTTGTGTTTTATTCCATTTGTTCTACTATAACTTAATATCTAAGATTGGGTAATTTATAAAGACTATATCCTTTTTTATGCCATTGTGGAAGCAGGGAAGTCCAAGATCCAGGTGCCAACATCTGGAGTGGGCCTTCTTACTGGGGCCTGTCATTGAAGAAGGCAGAAGAGCAAGAGGGAATGAACCCTCCTTTGAAATGGCATTAATCCATTCATCAGGGTTTTGCCCTCATCAATTAAACATCTCTCAGAAAGCCACACCTCCCTACATTGTTGCATTGGAAAGTTTCTGACATGTGAATTTGGGGGGAGACATTCAGACTGCTGCATCTTGTGAGCCACAGAACCCACTAACATGGGGTGCGTGTGCAGCATCTCATCCCAATCTGCCGTCTCAGGCACTACCAGGCACATCTTCCAGCCTTCCCCTTCCTCCACGGTGTGTTCACAGCATAGAAAATATCCAGTCCATCATATCTCCTGTCCTTATTCTGTCTTGCCGTATTAATTGGGATATGTTCTGGGATGTGTTCTGACGTATTAATTGGATATGTTGGGATATGTTCTGTACATTCTAACCTATTGTCAGGATGGTGATTTTAAACAAAAGCTCAGATGGTTCAATGGCGTAGTATTTTTTCTGAACATTCCAGTGGATAAGACATCATAGCCAATCTTGAGTAGGCTACCTTCCACATCGAAACCCATCAGATTTTTCTCTGGGAAGTATTCACAAGTTATAGGATTTCTCAAGTTCCTTTAGTTAGCCAAATAGCTATTGTTTTTTGTTTTTTTTTCAAATAGCTATTGTTAAAGATACTTTATGCATGCTTGTATGGGTGTCCCAAGGTCCAAGTTTTCGTGTCCCAGGATAATAAACTCTACTACCAATGTAAGCCCTTATATCTGACTTTTCACAGAGACCTCCCAATACTGAAGAACCTTATCAGAAGAACTGAAATTAGTGACTTAATGATGCAGACTTAGCTTTTATAAAATTTTAAGTAAGATTCTTAGAATATTCTACAGCAAGCACTGTGGCTTATCTGAGGTCCTCATCACTCAAGGTCACCGATTTTAAGGATACACTTCTCCATTCGCTTACCTAAGGCAATGGCAAACATCTGAGCCTCCTTACATACAGAGCATGGCTGGGACCCCATGATCTCTATGATTGCATAGAAGTGATTGTTCATTTCACTTTTAATATTTTATGGTTTTTTATTGATACTGGTTTCCAAATCACAGTGATCCTTGGAGACTCTACTAAAACATTAAAATCCCTATGTTCTCTAGGATATTAACAGCAATAAGACTAAAAACAAATAAGTCCATTTTAGTCCATAGTCACTTGAATTTTGCCTAATTTTCCAGTCATTATTTTTTCCCTTTGGTTTTCCCATCAGAATGAATAACCAGTCACATGGTCCATTGGAATAAAATTAAAATTTGGTTCTTACTGTTGGCTTCACCAAAAGGCACCCTGTGAACTTACTACCACACCTCTTAAAATTCATCATATGGTCTAAATATAAATTAAAATATGGCCTTCTATGATAGAGACCCATTTTTTATGATCTCTTTATAGTAGGGGCATTTCTCTCCTCTATCTCTTCATTAAAAGGATTGATTATGCTCTTAAACCTGGGAAGAATGAATGGTGCCTCACTGTGGGTTCCCACATGCTTAATCACATGGCCACACCCCGAAAGGCTTCTGGCTACCCAAATAATTGAAGTTTCTGATACCATTCAATCTTCCACTAGAAAATACTTTATTGATATAAATTTATCGAATGTGCTCTATGCAATGCCTATTTAACAGTCTCTCAGCTTCAATTCACATTCACCTTCAAAAGGACACAAATGGATGACTGCAAACTATAGCCTCTGTCAGAAAGAACTTACTTGGAGCCAGGGGGTTCCAGGAACTCAGGTAGGACACTGTATCGATCACTTGCTCCTGTCATGAGATTCTCTGGGTAGGTCCACGTGGAGCGTTCAAACACTCATTATGTAATAGCACATCCTGAGAGGGTGGGGGCTACGTATAATTCCCCATGTAGTCTATGATCTACCTGTTATTTATAAAATTTTGAAGCATTATATGGTCCATGGAAAGCTGTTTTACTCTTGACATAATTAAAAGGCAATTCCTAACATGATCAGACTCAATTACAGTCAAGTAGGCCCATCATGTATTAGATCTCTTCAGCTTCTAGAGGCAACATATTCCCCATTTACATATGCGACTTAGACTTATTTAAATAGTCACACACAAATCAACCCACATTGACGAGGGTCCTATGTAAAAAAGGCCCCAGAGTCAGTACAGGTACTCATACAGCAAGCAATTCTTTAAGTGCCTCCCGGAGACTTCTTTAAGAAGAAAGCTCTTGTGACTTGACTCCTTCCTATGCTTCTTGAAATCTTGCACAACATTTGAAGTAAGTTGTTCCACATGCAAAAGCATAACTGCTACATGCCTGTCCTGAGTCATTGATATCGTACTCTACAACTTTGGCATAGCAACTGAAGTCCTGCGTTATACATCCCTGCTCAAATGGAAATTGTACCTACAGAATGGAGCCATATCTAGGTTCTCTGGCATATTCTCCCTACAGAATGAGATGCTTTCTACTCCCATCAGTCCTTCATCAGGTGTCACAGTGCTAGACAAAGTCCACCCTCTCATAGACATACTGGTTATCTGGGAAGCCCCTTGAAATAAACTAAGTAAATAGTAAAGGGATCCATAAACTTTAAAGGTAGCTATACCTCATCTTATGTGATAGAGCTCTCTACAAATCCTTTGTTTTTTATCTCTGAGCTAATAAAGATAAGCACAATTGGTTAAACTCCAGACAGTCTTCATCCTTGGAGGATGCCCTGATTAATTATATGCCTTATCACAACTCCAGGTCATCGACAGTGGTCCAGTCATTTGGTCTGGCCAGTAGCAACAAGAAAAATTCTCCATTTAAGGATGCCCACTTTGGGATAAAGAACTTTGGGAATTTCTTGACTCTCTTATAGTGACGATCCTAATTAAGATCATACTTGCCTCTGCTCACACCAAGGTTCAGACTCCTGATGACCAACTTAATGTTTAAACTGATTTAACAACATATAAATTCTTAGGTCAAGATTTTATTCCCTGGGGGCAATTAGTCTTATTGCCCTTCTGCACGCTTTTGTTACTTTGCTTCACATTTATTTTCCTGTTTTTAATTGTATTACCTCTATTTAGGGCTAAATATACTTCTTGAGCTTCTGTCCCTGAACAAATTATATCAATCTTGTTCCCAAATATTCTATATTATTGCCAATTGCTCTTATTATATAGACCATATTAGAAGTCTCTGCTGCTGCCTTAGGAATCCACAATATTATAACAACAAAACTTTTTAAAATGATGTCGTTTCAAAATGCACACTTATTGGGTACAGCATATGGTATCTGGGTGAGGGTACACTTATGAATTTGACTTAATCTGTATAGAAATAAATATATAAAAACATGTGTTCCTCTTAATGTTCTGAAGTAGACAATGAATGAATATATATAATAAAAATAAAACCTAAAAAAAAGATAACATTCAAGAAATGTGCGGAATGATATCCATCCAAATATATATTTCAAATCATCAAAGGCTTAAATGAGGAACAACACTCTTGGATAGGTATAGGTTGCTGCTAATGGCCTAGTTAAGGCCTATCTACTGGACAACTAAGTATAAGAACTAAAAATACTAAAATGAAATTTTTAATTGATTATGTACACATTTGGTACACTAAATGTTTTGCTGCATGTAGTTAACAACACAGGCAAAGTTGCTCAGGTGGCCCAACAAATGATTTAAGAAGTTAAGGTCAATAATATCTGATGGGTATATAAGAAAATGCCTTGAACATCCAGATACGTCTTCTCTGGCTGTCTTCAGCTAGTTAGAGAATTGAATGTATATGATCTTCGAAGGCCTTCTCATTTGCATTACAGAAGACTGAACAGGAATAAACAATTGTAAAAATGTATACATAAACTCAGCTTCTATTAGATTAAAAATTAGATATGGCCCATTTCAGTCATCAACCTAACATCAGGGGTGAATGGTAATACAGAGTCTCACTCCATTGCTAAAATTTGAGTATTGATTTTTTTTTTTTTTGGCCTTTCCCTTGCCCTTCAGCTCCATAACTAGACAGGATTACAATAAAGCCCAAGAAAAAGAATCTCCTTCTTTGGTGCAGATAAACAATTAAATGTCCCACACTTGAGAATTTTACACAGTCCTAACTCAGCCACCTAAAAGCTCAAGTTACTGCCTCTGCTTTGCTCAGGTCAGTCCTGACTGGTCCTTTCTGCCCAGATCTATCCTGAAGTCCTTCACGTGGGTAATAAATGCTTTCTCAGGTTCTTTTTGTGTTTGAGTGTTATCAGTTTTGACACCAGGTTTCACGTGAGGACTACCTTATCCTGCTGAATGACTGTAAAACATAGGAGGTCTGTCAAAACAGAGGAAAATATTAGCATTCAATGGAAACACTGAGCTCGGTTAGCAATTTCCAAAGAGTATTTATAGAACATAGATTTAAAAAAAATGTTTACAGCACAAAGTGTTTGCCAAGCTAAATACTTCTAGAATAAAAAGAAGTAAACATAATTAAACACATTATATAAATGCAGGTATTCCAAGAATCTTTAACACTTTAATGTTACTTGTAAATTGCTAAAAAGCATATGCAACAAAAAATTTCACTAATATATTGGAACATAAAATTGAGACTAATTTTCATTTAAAATATCTATTATTTCCTTAAGATTATCATGGCAATGTCTATTTTGCTTGCTATACAATTTATTTTACACAAACACATATATATGCTCATGCTACATTATGTGACATATATAATATAGTCATGTGCATGGCATGTATAAATTGTAATAAATGTGCAATATATGCATTGCTTATGTATGTGGCAGACTATTTATATATATTGTACATAGTCTGTATTATATTATATATAATAATTAACATATTACTATTATGATTAATATTAATATTAACATATGACTATATAATATAATACAGACTATGTACTATATATATAACTAGATACAGTATGAATTTTATACATCACTATAGGTAATATATGTGATAGCTATAGTATTTATATACATAAAACACATGCAACTGTATTCAATGGGCTCAACTAAAGTCTTCATCAAACACTTTTTTTTTTTTTTTAAATATGGAACGCTTCAGGAATCTGCGTGTCATCCTTGCGCAGGGGCCATGCTAATCTTCTCTGTGTCCTTCCAATTTTAGTATATGTGTGGCCAAAGCAAACACCACTTTTTCTTCTTTTTTTAAAAAAACAGAGTCACAAAGAGTAGAGTGCGGTGGCATCACAGTTCACAGCAACCTCAAACTTTTGGGCTTAAGTGATTCTCTTGCCTCAACCTCCCAAGCAGCTGGGACTACAAGTGTCAGTCACAATGCCCCGCTATTTTTTGTTGTCGTTGCAGTTGTCATTGTTGTTTAGCTGGTCCAGGCCAGGTTTGAACCCTCAAGCCTCTGTGCATGTAGCTGGCAGCCTACCCACTGAGCTACAGGAGCCACCATCAGATACGTTTTAAAAGATATTATTTTGTATGTTTTTTCTTCATATGTAGCAATATTTTTCTCAAGAATTCTAGTTATCAGGTGATTATAATTATTTAAACTGAAATTGTCCATTAGGCAACCACTTTAACTTTCTTAGTGTTGCATAATAAAGTCTTCTATGGCTCAGTGGGCTAAGGCGCCAGCCACGTATACCTGAGCTGGCAGGTTCAAATCCAGCCCAGACCCACCAAACAACAATGATGGCTGCAACCAAAAAATGGCCGGGCGTTGTGGCGGGCGCCTGTAGTCCCACCTACTTGGGAGGCGGAGGCAAGAGACTCGCTTGAACCCAGGAATTGGAGGTTGCTGTGAGCTGTAATGCCACAGCACTCTATCCGGGGTGACAGCTTGAGGCTCTGTCTCAAAAAAATAAAAATAAAAAAAAAATGTCTTCTACCAACAGCCTTTTTAAATGTCTATCGCTAGAACTTTACTCCAACCAAGGGAAATATAATCCTATATAATTGCAAATTTTAACAAAATAATAGACAGTCTCTTTTTAACGATTTAAAACATTTCACTACTTTAGAGACCTTGAAAGATTTTAAAGCATCCAATTTCCCCCCAGCAACTCATGCCCCATAAACTCATTTTTCCTTCTCTATATCCCAGAGTGTTTGATCCAAATACACAATAAAGTGCAGAACGCTATGTAGATTGCCACATAATGTTTGCTATGCATTCTTTCTACATCATAGTCTTATATTTTCACATTCTTTCCAGTTAGGAATAGGATCCCAGTAGAGTTACCCTCCCCACCCCCCACGCACTTTGGCTTTCTCTGTGGCATTTCAGGGAGAAACCTTAATTTCCCAAAATCTCAGTCCTTAGATTGAGCCAGTAAAAGGCATTTAATCAAATTTTGGAAAGTGGAGTAGGAAAAAGAGCCAATATGCTGCGAAGGCAAATGCAGACAGACAGTTTAGAACGTCAGTAGCAGCTTTCCTTGGTTTTGGAGTCTTGCTGTGACTCGTCTACTGCAGGCAGGAAACTGAAATCATCTGCTGTGGGCAGCCAGTTCCGAGCGTCTCTTGGATTCCACAGGGTTTTCATGAGACGGATTCCCTTTGCTGCTATAGACTTCTGGGTTTACTGGCTGCAGAAACGTCAGCTATTCCCAATTTGGTATTTTCTGAAAACGGTCTCCTGTCATTTTCTTTCCCTTCTTCCTGAGTTTATGTATGTCTCTAATTTCCTATAATGAATCGTTTTCTTTTTAATGGCTTTATTTTTAGCAATTAAACTCTGACTGATAAAGTCACTGTTATTTCCTAATTGTGAAATAAAACCGAGTTTCCATGCTAAAACTTTGTCTTCTCCAATCACCACAGAATTCGATACTAGCAAAATAATTCTCTTGATCCTCCATTGCCCCTGATTGTGATTCCACACTCATCTACTCTTCTGAAAGCTGGCCTCTCTTTTCAATAACATTTCACTTACTTGCTAACGTATCAAGAATAGTGTCTCAAGAAGAGTGTACCTGTTTATGAAATACACACAGATATGGAAACAATACCACACTCCTTTTTCTGTCATAAAGTAGGAGCTTACTAACAATTTAGGTTAATTTCGCTTTTCAGATGTCTCAATTGGCTGATCTTAATGCATTGTTTAATGAAAAAAAATAAAGTTTAGACAGAATGAGTAGATTCTATCAACAACTTTTATAGTTTTATGACTTTCAATAAATTACAGCTTTTTTTTTTTTTTTTTTTTTTTGAGACAGAGCCTCAAGCTGTCACCCTGGAGAGAGTGCTGTGGCATCACAGCTCACAGCAACCTCCAATTCCTGGGCTCAAGCGAGTCTCCTGCCTCCGCCTCCCAAGTAGCTGGGACT
>CAUYON010051114.1:0-39569 GCA_963573935.1 Arctocebus calabarensis | reverse complement strand
CACTTGCCAGATCTCCACTGCTTTTGCCTTCCTCAGGGGGTCCAGAAGTCTCTCGCTGTCTCCCTGTGTCCCCAAAGGGATGTTTCTGGGCAGATCTCGTCAGCCAGAGATGCCTGAAGTCTTCTCTCCCCAGTCTCACTGAGCCCAGTTGCAAGAAGGCTGTTACTCGGCCACCATCTTGGCTCCTCCCTCTGCTTTTATTTTTTTTAATGAATGCATTTGACAGGCTGAGATAAAAGAACGCCTATTTCCTCTCCCCTCTCCACCCTGCAGTAAGCGCCCACAGTAAGTGGCTATGGGAGTGGATCATGCCTGGTACAATCCGAGGATCCGAGCGCCAGTTTGCTCTCAGGAGAGGGACAGCATACCCTGCTACCCTTAGTTTCCTCATTGGTCAAATTTGGGAAGTAGCACTGTGTGCTTTTGTACAGCTCTATTATCCCTTACCCAAGCCCCTGAGTTCAGAAGTCTCTCGGAATTCAGAACTTTTTCAGATTTTAGATAATCTGATCCATGTACTACCTATGACATGATACCCCTGGACATGGCCAGATGCTGTCTGCCAGGATAAAATGCATTCACATTTCTACATCAAGACAATTTACCTGAGTAGAATACGTGAAGAATTATAAGTAGGCTCACGTTCATTTACCCAATGAACTCAGGTCAGATCAGGCCTTCTATTAATCCGTAAAAAAAAAAAAAGTAAAAAATAACCTTTGAAAGGGCTCTTCAAATTACAGAATTAAGAATAAAGGATGATGAGTCCGAGCTGTTTTGAGGACCAGTGAAGATAATGACACTAAAAGACAGTGCAACTAAGAGGACGTGAACTTCAGATAACAAAAGCTGGTGCTGTAACTTCTCGGCAGTTCCAATTATGGCATCAGGAAGGCCATAACCCTATTAAACAGGGAGGGGCTTCCATCCGGCTTTGGAAACTGAGAAAGGACTACAGACACATTGACCACTTGAATAGCAGAAAAATGCTGGTGGACTTGGGAAAGCCTTTCCCACTAACGCGGCATCCAAGGTTGGGATTGCAGTTGACACATGAGCAAAGGCCCCCTGGACTATGGAGTGAAGCATGTTCTGGAAGAGCTGAGTAGACGTATCTTGTTAAAGCTGGAGATTCCTGTTTGGAAAACCAGTTTGGGTTTGAAAGCTCTATGAAGGAATTTGTCACATATCCAAAAGGAGAGGGGGTAATATCTTAGCTGCTTGGAACACTGGAGGAAGTTGTGTCCAGCAGGTGGCACAGCATAGACTATAGGAGAGGAAGGAGGACGACAGGGACCCTGCCTAGGTTCTCACCACCTTAGCAGAATCAGGAGACATGGAAGAAAGAGCCCAGAGAGATGACAGTTTAGCTATACTCAGGGGATGAACCTTGGTAAGAAATAGAAGAAATTATTTCACAGGCCTGTTGTCCCAACTGTTTTGCTTTGCTGGGTGTCTGGAGCACATAGCTGAGATCAGGAGCGTACTTGTGGGTAGATAAGAGCCAGTGGATGCAAGCTTGTCATTCCCCAAGCAAACACAGCAAGGATGAGGGGAAACATACGTATGTTTCTCGACAGATAAAACAACTATTTCTCTAGAATACTCACTGAAAGTATAATATATGCTGGAAAACACTACGGATTAAAGTTTAAAACAGCTTGAGGCTTTATAAGAAGATGTATATATCATTCATTCATTCATTCATGCATTCATCCATTATCAGACGAGACTGGGCATGTTCAGGGTGGTGTGGCCATAGACTACTCATCCATTTTCAGTTAATACTTATCATGCATTTATCCTGTGTCCTGCACAAGGTGCTTGGGTAGGGATATAGAGATAGGACGTCTATCATTGGACTGGCATCAAGATAGACTAAGAGCTCTTAGTCTAGGAGAAAAAAGAAACGTACAAAAACAATTAATAAGAATAATTGAGGCATTAGTTCAGAAGCACAAATCACCAAAAGGATTCACAGAAACCAGAAGTCAGAGTGATATAAAAAGATCCTTTCCTTGACTCAAGAAAAAAATTCAAGCAACAACTGAGTGAAACCTGGGGAGAAGATTAAGCAAAGCTTCCTCTGGGGTTTCTTGTCATGTGAGTGTGAAAGATGAGGAAACCAGAGAAGAAAAAAGAGAGTGGAAGGGAATTTTAGATAGAGGGAAAGAGGAGATACTTTGTGTAAAGACAGGGTTACAATTTCACTCACCTTAAGGACAAGTCAGTGATATAAATGAGTCAAGTTGTCCCCCTGTGGAAAATGCAAACAGCAAAGGGTTAACAGCCCCGCCTTGTGCCGAAGAAATAATGAGTGAGAAGGACCAGGACCAAGGCCAACAGGACACTCACTCCTCTCCAACCTGTTATTGACACAGAGCAGCAGACCCCAACCTTTTAGGCACTAGGGAGCAGTTTCATGGAAGACAGTTTTTCCACAGACCGAGCAGGGGAGATGGTTTCAGGATGATTCAAGCACCTTATAGTCATTGTACACTTTAGTTTCATTTTCATTATTACATTATAACATGTACTGAAATAACTATACAACTCACCATAATGCAGAATCAGTGGGTGCCCTGAACTTGTTTTCCTGCAACTAGATGGTCCCATGGGTCCTATCTGGAGGTGGGGGAGACAGTAACATGGAAGCATGTTATTTCTATCTTGTTTTGGTTGCAGTCACTGCAAAAAACCATGTATCACAAAGGGAGCAGGTTGGAAATGGAAGTAGCCTTTTCATTGCTCTTGTGGAAATCTTAGGATTTCTGTCTTGACTTCAATTCAGAACATACAAGAATTTGATGTTGTTTCAAACACATCTTTAAGGCCACTGTGATTTGTGATCTCAAGCCGTTGATCCTCTTCTAGCATGAATGAAGTCGATGATTTACCTGCTTTATTCACAAATGGGTCTTGGATCCATTTCTTCCCAGTTCTGGGGTCTTTTGTGGTTGAGAAATAATCCTCACACTCTTCTGGAAGCTGGTATGCATGATTGTGACCAGATGGGAGAAGGAAGGCCTTGGCTGAGTCTCTTTCAAAATCTCTGCTAATGTATGAAAAAAACCCCAAAAGTCCCACTGTTCACTCGTTTCCCTCATCATTCCAGTTTGGCTTTGAATGCAGCCACTTTGTCTGCCGATTTGAACACAGATGCCATTCCCCCCGAAGAGACAGATTGAGTTCACTGAGCAGGTCAAATGTGTCACACAAGCAAGCAAGTTTTGCAACTGATTGGGTATCACTGAAATGTGTTGCCAGTGGTGAATTTTTCTAAAAGAAATCTCTGGAATGGCTCTCATTACTCAAACTCTGACCACTGAACTACCATTGAAAATCCATCTCACTTCCATAGGTAAGAGAAGACGTGTTTGCTCTGCGTCCATCTCCTCCCAGAGTTGCGTGAACAGCTGGGTGGGATAAGGGCCGGTACTGAGATGTGGTTGGTAATTCAGTCATATCCTACAAAACACTGTGTATGTAGTTCAGGTGACATTTTTTGGCTAGCCAGAACTTCTCTATGGAGGACACGGGGGAGGGGAGAAAGTAGACTCACATTCAGAATCAACCTCCTTGACCTGAGTAGCAAAACTAGAAACCCGTCCAGCCATGGCAGCCACTCTGTCCACATATACAGACAAAAAATGACCAATTTAGTTTTCCTCATAAATAATCAAAAGACTTAAGTAGTTCTGTAGCTGTGATGTTGGTTGGCAATGAAAGTGCTCATAACACATCCTCGTACACATCCTCATGAAATATATATTGCTCAGAACCAACCACTGCTGCCTTGTTGTCAACATCAGTGGACTCATCAACCTGGATTGCATTTCATGTGACTCATTAATCTGCTGTAACAATGTGCTTCAGTGTCCTCTGCTGTTTCATCATTTCATCTAACTATGGTGCTAGCCGAAAGAGGTATACCAGAAGCCTCTCCTAAAAGGTCATGGTGAATGTCCTACTAGCAGGCAGGACCAACCTTCTCCAATAACAAAGGGATTCTTAGCCTCAGCGATGTGGTGAGACGTGTTTGATGAAGCAGTGGACTTCGGTGATTGCTTCTGTTCTTCATGTTCATGCTTCTTTTTCTTTGAAAAACTCCAAAGTCTTGTCCTTGAACATGAATATGAAGAACAGAAGCAATCACCGACGTCCACTGCTTGTCCTTTAACTCCGAATGCTTGATCTCCATGTGGCAAGGTGGTTTTGAAGGTTTCCAGGCTTTTTTAGATAGTCACTTGCCACGCATGAGTGTTATACAATGGGAGCTTGAAGAATGTGAATTGCTTGTTGCAATGAACCTCTCACTTAAGTGGAACTCTTCGCATTTTCTTTTAAATATAGTTTTCATTTTGTTGGCAGTCTTAGAAAATTCTGTAGTCTCATCATTGGGTCTTTCCCCCTCTTCAACTCTCCAGCGACATTTGTTTTTTACTCATTTTTGCTAAGGTTAGCTTGTGAGCTTATCAAAACTGTGACTGAGAAAAGTTAGCAGTGTGGGAAAGAGGCGCAGACATGGTAAATTACATAAAGGGTAGGGCATATGTAGACTGAAATAAGCCTCAGATTCTGACTTAAAGCCTACTATCAGAAGCAGCTGTACAATTAAACGATATCAACTCAGTTGCCTCTATAAATCCTGCCATCAGATGCAACTAAATTGTAACTTGCCACTCAATGATAGGGTTTTGAGATGAGTCTGCAAACAGTTGATTTACCATGGTCTCTGTGCAGTCAAAGCTCTCTGCTAATGATAATCTGTATTTACAGCTGCTCCCCAGCACTAGCATCACTGCTCCAGCTCCATCTCAGATCATCAGGCATTAGATGCTCATAAGGAGTGTGCAACCTAGATCCCGCACATGGACATTTATCAGTCCTATGAGATTCTAATGCCACTGCTGCTGACCTGACAGGAGGCAGGGCTCAGGCAGTGATGCAGGTGGTAGTGGCTATAAACACAGATGAAACTTTGCTCGCTCCCCTGCAGTGTGGGCTGGTTCCTAACAGGCCACAGACTAGGGCCTATAGCCATACAGAGCATACGTGAAGGCTACTACATCACTCATTTCAAGAGCAAGTAGGCATACATCTCTGAGATGAAATTTATCAATTTAAAAAGCTTGAAAAGTAATTAAACATTTTTAAATGTGCTGGACAAATACTGACACATCTGCTGGTTGGATTGTTGAATTAATGTGCATGATTGCTTCACCTTCCTCAAGGGGTGGGCAAGAGCTTAGCTCACAGGGCTCAAGTAAAGTAAACCCTTACTGTTTTCAGAAAAAAAGTACCAGCTTTTAAATATGTAGATTGCCCTTTCTGATGTCTCTTTCATTGCTTCTTTCATTAAAGAAATAATGCTTTTCATTGTTTCTTCAGCCTCATCATATCCCTCCCTGTCAACAATCCATGCTCTAGCCATGCTAACATGCTTATAATTTGCTCCAGGCTTCTCTATTACCTCTCTGACTCCTTACAATGAGTTGAATAGTATTCCCCCCCCCAAAAAAAATTTGTGTGAACCTTAAGCCTGGAAAGATGTGAATGTTTCCTTAGTTCAGGAGTATGAAAGCTTTTCATGTTGAAAGGTCACATTCACTTAGCTGTAATCAAATTAGGCCCCATTCAAGAAACTTCATTTAGATACACTTAGAAATGTCCCTTATTTCATAAAAATCTAACTAATATGTACTTAATAATTTCAATAATAATTAACTTTCAAATCAACTGTTTGTTGACTAATCTGTTAACGATGTTGTTGGACAGCATTTGAATAACTAGTTGAAGCACAGAGATCCATATTTTCAGTTGATTCTCTAGATGGGTATCATTTGTGGCCATGAGAGCAACTTGATGTGGCTTAAGTGAGAGAATGTAACTCACAGGAATAAGTGGTTGAAAAGCAAATCCACGTTTTGGGGCATGGACATTCTGCTGAATTTTTCCATATTTCAATTGGCTCTTTCTTAACCTTAAACAATGACTTTACAATGCCAACTACTGAGACCTCAATCAATTCCATCTGTAGTTCTTTAGGTGCCTTGTCACCAAGGCAACCAGGTGAGGCTGAAATGCTAATTAGAGTGTGATAAAATGATTCAATGTATTCTCCAATTAATGGATCTATAGTAGCTGTCTATTCTTCAAAATATTCACATATATCAAGCCCAGGTCATCAATGACTTTTGCTAACTGAGGAAAATATACCTCTGGAATTCCCTCTTAAAGAAAAAATGTTTTAAAGATATCTTTATGGAATCAGAAAAAAACTTAAATAGCCAAGACAATATGCAGAAATAAAAACAAAGTAGGAGGAATCGCACTACCAGACCTCAGACTTTACTCAAAGTTTGATAGTGATCAAAACAGCATGGTAGTGGCACAAAAACAGAGAGGTAGATGTATGGAACAGAATAGAGAACCAAAAGATGAACCCAGCTACTTACCATTATTTGATCTTTGACAAGCCAATTAAAAACATTCAGTGGGGAAAATATACCCTATTTAACAAATGACGCTTGTTGAACTGGCTGGCAACCTGTAGAAGACTAAAACTGGACCCACACCTTTCACCTTTAACTAAGATAGACTCACTGGATTAAAGATTTAAACTTAAGACATGAAACTATAAAAGACTAGAAGAAAGCACAAAGAAAACTCTTGAAGAAATCAGCCTAGGCAAATATTTTAGGAGGAAGACCCCAGGGCAATTGAAGCACATCAAAAATACACTACTGGGACCTGATCAAAGTAAAAAACTTCTGCACAGTCAGGAACACAGTAAGTATAACAAGCAGATGACCTTCAGAATGGGAGAAGATATTTGCAGGTTATGTCTCTGACAAAGGTTTAATAACCAGAATACACAGAGAACTTAAAAGTATTAGCAAGAAAAGAACAAGTGATCCCATCTCAGGATGGGCAAGGGACTTAAAGAGAAACATCTCTGAAGAAGACAGGCACATGGCCTACAGACAGATGGAAAAATGCTCATCATCCTTAACTATCAGAGAAGTGCAAATCAAAACTACTTTGAGATATCATTTAATTCTAGTAAGATTAGCCCACATGACAAAATCCCAAAACCAGAGATGTTGGTGTGGATGTGGAGAAAAGGGAACACTTCTACATTGCCAGTGGGAATGCAAACTAATACGGTCCTTTTGGAAAGATGTATGGGGAATACTTAGAGACCTAAAAATAGACCTGCCATTCAAGCCTATAATTCCTCCACTAGGTATATACCCAGAAGACCAAAAATCACATTATAACAAAGATATTTGTACCAGTATTTTTATTGCAGCCCAATTCATAATTGTCAAGTCATGAAAGAAACCCAAGTGCCCATCGGCCCATGAATGGATTAATAAATTGAGGTATATGTACACCATGGAATATTATGCAGCCTTAAAGAAAAATGGAGACTTTACCTCTTTCATGTTTACATGGATGGAGCTCAAACATATTCTTCTTAGCAAAGTATCTCAAGAATGGAAGAAAAAGTATCCAATGCACTCAGCCATACTATGAAACTAAATTATAGCTTTCATATGAAAGCTACAACCCAATTATAGCACAAGAATATGGGGAAAGTGGCAAGGGTGGGGAGGGGAGAGGGTCGGTGGAGGGAGGGTAATTGGTGGGGCCACACTTCTGGTACATCTTAGAAGGGTACAGGTGAAACTTACTAAATGCAGAATATAAATGTCTTAACACAATAAGTAAGAAAATGCCATGAAGGCTATGTTAACCAGTTCAATGAAAATATTTCAAATTGTATATAAAACGAGCACAATGTATCCCCGATTGTATTAATGTACACAGCTATGATTTAATTAAAAAAAGATACCTTTTACCAAAATGTTTGGATTTTTTGGCACATATCATATATAGACTTAGTTTTACTGTGCAAAGAAATAGTCATGGCATTTTGATTTGACATGATATCACAGAGAAATGCTTCATTTCCATAGAAATGTTCTTGCAATAATTCACATTATTGACTCTGTTCTTCATAAAATTTAACTATCTTCTCTATTAGAGATAAAATATTGTGTAACACCTGTCTGTGTAATAGCCAACACAGTTTAGAATGAGATGACAAGTTCACACTGAGTACCTCATTGTCCAACTTGAGCCTATTATGAAACTAACAATGCCATGCTTCATTTGCAGCAATATAATTAACAATACTTAGAATTTGTTTCAATGTGTGCCTTGAAATGATAGTTCTAGCACAGAGACTTTGCTGCTGCAAGACACAATAAAAAAAGATGACATCATGTGGATTTAATATTTTTTTTTACATCTGTGCAAAAATCCTTCATGTTTTCCTGTTATGGAAGTTGCACCATCTGTATGTATATTTTACTTACTAAATTTAGCAAATTAGTTCAGCTTCATAACATTTATTTTGAAACTAGTTGTTGAAAGTTGTTCCTGTGGTCTATTTATAGGAGTGCCCATAGCCAGTAAATCTTTGTAGCAAAGAGAATCTTCTGTTATGACCCGAAGTATAAAAACTGTAGCAAGTCAGTAGTATCAGTAGACTCATCCAAAAACTATTGAATGATTCCTTTTTGTGTGTGCATTCATCTTTTCTTTTTTAACTTCATGTTACATTGTTTGCATTTATTAGGTCAAGTCCAAGTTGTAGTTGAGCCCTTCACCCCGGAGGTGTGCCATATACCCCTACATTGTACCTATTAGGTAAGAACTTACAAAACCACTATCCCCCTTTTAGAATTTAATTGTTTTCTTCTTAAAGGGAAGGAAGTTGTTTATCTATTTTATGTTATCATTATTCTGTTGCTCTGGATAAAACACCATGGCATCATAACTCACAGCAACCTCAAACTCTTGGGCTACAGCAATGCCCTTGCCTCAGCTTCCCAAGTAGCTGCAATTATAGATGCACACCACTACACCTGGATAGTTTTTCTATTTTTAGTAGAGATGGGGGTCTCACTCTTGCTTAGGCTGGTCTCAAACTTGTAAGCTCAAGCAATCCACCCATCTCCACCTCCCAGAGTGCTAGTATTACAGGCATGAGCCATCACGCCTGGCCAATCAACTAGTTTCATGTTAGAATTCAGTATATTTGCATGAAAATGTTTATTGCAGCTCAATTCACAATCACCAAGATGCGAAATAACCCATATTTTCCTTTTGAAGTATTGCATGAATAAGTTGAAGGCTAATTCATGCCTCCGATGAGCTATGGTTCTCCTTGAAAGAAGCATTTATTCGTACTTTGAAATGTTATTGTAGTGTAAGCATCCTACAACTTCAACAATGCATCCTTTCACAATTTTCACATCCCTGAATGGATTCCCTTTTTTCCTGAATACACAAGCTACTTTATAAGTTGCTTCAGTGGCATTATTTCTAGGTCTTGTTGCTTCTTCAAAAAATAGTCTTTGCTTTTTCTTTTTATCTCTTAATTTCTGCAATACAGATTTCCATGCCTCTCCCTCTAATTTAAAATATTTGTGGTCATTATAAGTGTTATAATGCTGACAAGCATTGAATTTCTCTAATGTTGGTCTTGCAGTATCATAAAGCAAGCAAATCATCTTATCTTTAGCAGAAACAAGATAATTTTGCAAATCTCAGTCCTTATTTAAAAAAATCTGTTTTCTTCCTTCAGCATTCTCTGGTCTTCTTTGACAGGATGGGCTGTTAAGCAGAAAGAATTTAAAAATGCTGTCAAGCTGTGCAACTATTCATACATTCCACTTCAAACAGAAGCCCAGTATACTGTTGTGAAAGCTACTAACAGACTGGTAAACTTTTACCAACCAGACTTATGCCATTGTAGCACCAGTCAGGCAGGGAAGTTAGTTTAACTAAATCATGAGTGTAGCAGCTGTCAGTTTACTCCTTATGGCTCACTAATGTTCTGATTGTCCCATGAAATTCTAGGAGGATTATTTCATGGAAACTTATTTTACTTTGGTATTTTAAATAAAGTAGGAGCTCTGTAAGTTGACTATCCAAGGGACTGTAACAAACTGGTCGACATACAGAGATGGTCATCATAAGGAACTAGGCCTACTGTATTGATACATACAGTGGTGCATGTTCAGTCTACGAAAATTAGGTCAAGTTAAGGAGGTGGTCAGTGTGGGGAGGTGGTCAACAGTGGAGGTTCTACTGCATATTATTTGTAGAAATAAAATAAAAGTATAAAGCAAATGAATGATGAAACAAAAGGTATTCATAAAATTAAAGGAATTTGTTTTGAAAAATTTGGATTCAGTCAAAAGGCTGCACTTAAGGATCTAGGAGGCCACAGGTTCCCTATCCCTGCCTCAGTTGGAAAATTGGGGGGAAATGGGTCTTTATGGATGTAATTAAGTTGATTATCTAAAATGAAATCACTCTGGATTTAGGATGGATAGGGGAGACCCTCCCAATAGGAAATATCCTCAAAAGAAAAGGAGAAGACACACAAGGGACGGGGAGGGGGGGTGCACAGTGAGAGGTAGAGGAATGTGGCCCCTGGAGTGAAGGTGGAGTGTGTCAAAGAGAATCAACAGCCACTGGAAGCTGGAGGATGCAAGGGAAAATTCTCTCCTAGAGTCCTCAGAAGGAGTGTGGCCCTGCTGAAAATGTGCTTGCAGATTTTGAGCCCCTAGAAAGTGTTGAAGGATTAATCCGTGTTATTTTAAACCACTGAGTTTGGGGTAATTTGTTATAGCATCCCTAAGTAACTAGCATACTTCTCAGTCACCCACCAGCCATATTGGTTCCTGCTCCCTGAGAAGCCACTTCTATCTCCTCAAAACCATCTGGCTGCCCCTCTCCCCATGCCCATCTGTGAAAGCACATTTGGTTGGTACAGTGGTGGCTTTTGGCCTCGCACTCCCACCTGCCTCTAGGTCTTAAGCACCTCCAGAGCAAGTGCTTTCATCTTTGAACCTTCACACCTACATTCAATAATCGCTTATTAAATTGAAAAATAAGTGGATCAATTGTTCTATTCTGTGTGTTGGAATTTAACCAAGTTATAAATGTTTGTTCTTAGAGCCTACATTTCTTCTCTAATATGTAGTTTAAATGTTAAAAATTGATATAAAAATATACTGAAATCAAGATTCATAAATTTTGAGCCCTTTTAGAAATCTCTCATTGGACAGTCCAACAACTAAAGACGGTGAAAGGAAAGCCTGATCTAGATCTGTGAATGTAAGGGAAAAGATAATGATCACTCCTGAAGAAAAATCCTGGAAATGGTTTGTGAGCCACAGGTGAATACACAATAACAGGATGATGTGTCTGATGAAACATCAACCAAGCAAAGTACAAACAGAAAACCAAAAACTAGTGTCGTGGTTAGTTCATTACCATAGGGTCAGTTTGGGGGATGTTACATAAACATTGGGTCTTTGATATTCCTTAATAACGCCATTGGTAAAGCATGTTATGGTTCATTAAAGAATTTTAAAAGTAGAAGGAAGTTTAAAGAAAATCCAGATGCTTCTGAAGCATATTTGTGCATTCTTAGATAATGCAAGAGCCTTGATGGGGTGGTGGTTTACATGATTGTATTTTACAGGGATGGTTATATAATTTGTAGAGCTCAGGGCAAAATGAAAATGAGGGCCCTTTGTTAAAAAATCAGTAGGAGTTATAAGAATTATAACTCTGTGACAGCAGAGCGCTAGAGTCTTCCTGAGCATGGGCCACGTGTAAGAATACTACATACTCACGGAGCTGGGTCTGCACGCCATGATCTTCATTTTAGAAAGTTACCTGGGAAGTTACACACAGAATGAATGAATCACAGCCAACAAGAGCAGAGGCTATGAGGAAACTCTTAGTAGTAATCCAGGAAAGCAATGATGAGGCCCTGGACTAAGTTTGCACGGGTGGGAGTGGAGAGCAGTTTTATCATCCAAAAGCAACAGTTCATAAGACTATTCACCTCTACTATTTAATTTTCTCTATTTTGATTATGTTAATAACAACTCCCTAGTTATAATCTAGATACCATAGAGTTTCATGAAATAAAAAGTACCTAATATAAAGGGTTTTTTGTTGTTGTTTGTTCTTTTTCTTTTTGTTTTCTTGCAGTTTTTGGCTGGGGCCCAGTTTGAACCTTCACCTCTGGTATATGGGGGTGGCGCCCTACTCCTTGAGCCACAGGCACCACCCCTCCTAACATGAAGATTTTATCAGTTACAAAAATGAGTTTTAATGTCCCTGTGATTCTATGTTAAAAATAACACAGCTGAATTAGTGGGTGCCATTGTAAGTTAAACTTCAGATCAAAAAATATGAGAACACGAGGGCCATGAAGAACACTCACATGTGAGAAATATGACTGTGTTATGTGCAGTGGCTTCCTTTCTTATTCCTTGTCTGTCTTTTCTTGCTCACTCTTTGCTAAGAGCCTGGAACACTACATCATGTCATGGTCATGTGGGTAGCAAAGGACCACGCTGAGAATCAAAATTCTTCTCCCTTCCAGGAAACGACAGAGACATCAACCACTGAGAATAAAATGCCCAGGATACGGGACTGAGACTTCCACACCGCCAGCCAGAGGGCGCACTTTAGTTTACTGGCTGCAAGGGGGAGGCAGTGGACTGGAACAGTCCAAAGAGTACACTTTAGGAGAATTCTGGATTCGGATCCTGGCTCCAACATATACTAGCTGTGTGACTCTGGATCTAAATTTCTCTGAGCTTCAATTTTCTCATCTTTAATTTGGACATTATAATAGTACCTATGTCATAAAGCTGTACAGATTAAATGAGATTATGTAAGGTACTTAGCACAGTACTGACACACATAATGGAAGGAAGAGACTTATTATTCAACTGTTCGTACAAACACATGTACTTTTTCATTGAAAAATAAATGTCACAAGTTCTAGGGTATTTTAGAATGCATAGGAGCCTTTGGAAGTTGGCTGCCAAGCAGACCGAAGCTGTGCTGTACAGGATGCTGAGGGCATGGCTGTGACAGCCACAGTGTCAGCTCGGGACAGGGACCCACCAGCCAGCATCTCCACGTCCACCTCAGTTGTCTACATGTCCAAAGGCATGTGAGGGGTATTTAGGATTTTTTACGGGTGGGCACTAGGACTTGCGATCTTCAAATATACATGGATTAGTTTTAGGCTGTATCTCCAGCTAGGAAATTGATTAAAAGTTTTCCCAGTTGAGGTGAGAGTGGTGAAGAGTCTCAGTGGGAGAAATACATGGGTCTTAAAAATGCCAAGGTGTATCCCCACTACTGTCTTGGCTTTAATGGAATTGTGAGAGAAATGCAAATGTTTTATTTAAGGAACTAAACCTATATATTTAGAACAACTGATCCCATGCTTTGTGTAGCAGCATGGGATCACTCTAAGTGAGTGACTTTTTTTTCTGCATCAATATACTTTGAAACTATAGAATTATTAGGAAGCAAGGATAAGACATCTATTAAAAACTCTTCTTCTTATATTAAAAACGTAATATATGGCTGTAATTGTTTGTACCAATGAACATGCATTCTAAGCCTGGATTATCATTGACGCCCCGGCTGGCATTGTGATAGTTATAAAGAAATAGTCTCTAGCCTCAGTCAATTTATAATCTACGTGAAGTCAGAATACAGAAATAACAACAAAGCCAGGCTAATCACTTAGGGATTTTAATGCTACATTACCAAGGTCTTCAGAGATCAGAACATAGGCAGTGCTGTACTAAGGGTCAGGAGAAGCAGCGGCCTGACCCAGGTGCAGACATAAGTGATACAATAATAAAACCTACTAAATGTCAATCTGCTCTTTATTATCACCATGCTCTGGGAAGTCTAAACAGTACCAGTGATGATGTACTATTGCCCTGCAAAATCTTTTGTTGCAGATTGAATTCTCCTAAGATGACTGCAATCATCCGCAATCCCCTCGCATCCTAACATTCTCCCATCAAGAAATGGAGTCAAACTTCCCTCCCTCTGAAACTGGGCAGCTTTGTGACTTGCTTGTACCCAACAAAATGCAGCAGATGTGATGTCACATGAATCTATGCCTGCCTCACGGGAACACTGGTTCTTAAAGTCTTATAAGAAGTCAAACTCTCTCTCATGCATGAGGGAGCCAAATTGGGGATGGCACGAATAGGAAGCCTGTTCTTCACCTTCGTCCAGCCCAGGTGCAGAAAGGGGAATGAACAATCCTTCAGATGATCCCAAGTCCCAGCTAAGCAAGTCATCCTCCTAGATAGCCTTGGAGTTTTCTCCCAGTTGAGGCCAGACATATGGAGAAGAGAAAAGAAAAAAAAAAAAAAAAGAAAGAAAGAGAGAGAAGAGAAAAGATAGCCACTTTTTTCAAATATCTGACCCACAAAGTCTGGGAGAATAGTAAAATGACTCTTCTATGCCAAGTTGGAGGTTCTCTGTTATAGAGTGATAGTAAACAGAACATTAGTCTAAGCCGAAATAATTATTATAGTTACTTTTGAGTATTAATATACTATATGTAAATTTCAAATAAGCAAATGTTTATTATATAATATCTAATAAGCATAGTATTAATATTATACATAGAAGTTAGTTCAAAGAACACCCAGCTAAACATTTGTCCCCCAGCAGATATGTGGACACAGCTATGCATTTTGGTCTGGAGAATAAGTTCCCAAAGGTCAGGCACTGTTTGTGGCTTTGGCCATAGAATCTCCAACACCTGTGATGCTGCATTTAAACAGTAGATTTGAAAATAAAAAATGACAGCAGAGTAATTATAAAAATGAAGAAAGAGAACTTGAGCTATTTCAATTCTTCCAATTGCTGTGACCTTTTAGAGATTTTATTTATGTCTAAAACTTAAAACAATAAAAGAATGTGAATGCAAAGTATACTATTATTGTTGGGTAAGTGCAACTTTTAGTTCACCCATGAACTAGCATACTGAATATTTGTATCTATAAAATGAAAATATTTTGGGCGGTGCCTGTGGCTCAGTCAGTAGGCGCCGGCCCCATATACTGAGGGTGATGGGTTCAAACCCAGTCCCAGTTGAACTGCAACAAAAAAATAGCCGGAAGTTGTGGCAGGTGTCTGTGGTCCTAGCTACTCGGGAGGCTGAGGCAAGAGAATCGCCTAAGCCCAGGAGTTGGAGGTTCCTGTGAGCTGTGTGATACCACGGCACGCTACCAAGGGCAATAAAGTGAGACTCTGTCTCTAAAAAAAAAAATAAATAAAATAAATAAATAAATAAATATATATTTACATTTTATATAAATACTCATTTAAAACACATATTTATGTTTTCCAAAATTTAAAGATACATATGTAATATATTTTTAAATATATATTATTATTTTTAATATATTCTGATTTTAAAATAATGAATCAATGAGATAATTATTGTCACTATTAGCTATTACTAAAAATAATTTGTCCATATAGACTGAGGAAAGAATACTAAAAATGATTTGCTTTGGAAAGAAGGCTAAAAATTATTTGCTTTGCCTTTGAAGATAGACAGAATAACTTCAAGTAACACAATGAGACAAAACTTGAAAAAGGAGAGAAACTTTGAGCTCCAGTGCAAAGATAAGCTTCCTAAATACATCATCTGAACCTCCTTGTGATTGGGAAAGTCCCCACATGTCTTGTTTCCTACATGGGAAGCTTATATTCTGTCCCCACCAAAGCCCAATGTCTGGACATGGCCTTCCTCAAAGCCCTGGCAGGCACACGATCCAGTGCTCATGCAAGTGACACAGAAGCAGGTGACGTTAAACATCCCTTCCCTGTCAGCCACGGTGGCAGCAGTAAGGTGGGAACAGGGAGAGGTGGTGGCAGCAGTGGCCAGGGTCCTGCTGTGATGGCCTCACCACACCCTCCCTGTGGTCTGACTATGGCTGTGGTTCTGGCTGCCGAGGTTCTATGCGTTCCTCCAATTCCCGGAGCCTTGTTTTCTCAGGCTGTCCTTTCACCTTATTTTATCTAAATCAACCTGATTCTCTTTTTGTTATTTTTAGGACAGAACTCTGATGAATGCATAAAATGGTGACTGCAATTTTGACCCGGTAATCACGGAGGTTGGAGACACTGAAAATGTTACGTCAGCGACTAGCAAATGTCTGCGGTTCGCGGTTCGCTGTGGAGCAAAGTGTCCCAGTTCAGACTGAGTCCACATGAAGTGAGAGACAGCATTCCCGAGGGAGGGAGGTTTTGCCACAGGTTGGGCTGCCTTGACAAATGCCATAGGCTGGGTGGCTTAAACAACAGCAGTTTATCTTCTCACAGTTCTGGAGACTGGAAGTGCGAGCTCAGGGTGCCAGCGCGATGGCATGCTGGGGAGGCTCTTTCTGGCTTGCACAAGCTGCCTGGCTGCTGTGTTCGCACATGGCAGGGAAAGACAGGAAGCAAGCTCTCTGGGGTCCTTTCTTTTCCTTTCCTTTCCCTTCCATTTCTTTCTTTCTTTCTTTTTTGAGATAGAGTCTCAGTCCCCCTGAATATAATCCTGTGGCATCATAGCTCACAGCAACCTCAAACTCTTGGGCTCAAGTAATCCTCCTGCCTCAGCTTCCCAAGTAGCTGGGACTACAGGCATCAGCTAATTTTTCTATTTCTTCAGTAGAGACAGGGTCCCACTCCCGCTCAGACTGGTCTCAAATTCCTGAGCTCAAGCGATCTGTCTGTCTCGGCCTCCCAGAGGGCTGAGATGACAGGTGTGAGCCACTGCACCTGGCCCGGTGTCTCTTCTTATAAGAGCCCCATTTCTTATGGTCTTATCACCTCCAAATACCATCCTTGGGGGTTAGAGCATCAACGTACAAATGGGGGGGGGCACAATTCAGTCTGTAGCAGGAGTGGAGACAGCTTTTAGCCAGAGCCAAGAGGGCTTTGTATGCTCCACATAAGAATGTCATCTCAAAGGGTTGGTGAGGACAGGCTATGGAGAGATTTTATGCAAAGAAATACTCCACTCCCACTCACCTCACTCTCCAGTGGCAGAGTGTAGGACAGACAAGGGTGAGGAAAGACTTATGTTAGGAAGCTTATTTAAGAGGCTCCTGCAATGGTTAAAGCAAGAAATATAGAGAAGCTAAATTCAGGCAGCAGAAGAACATATAAGTGAAAAAGACAAGTCTGGATTTGGGAAATATTTCAACTGTGGAAGTAACAGAATTAATCAGACATCTGGATGCGGGGGTGTGGAAGAGGGAGGAGCTGCGAATGACTCAGAGATTTCAGGCTTGGGTAACTGGGAGGCCAGGCAATGCCAATAATCAAATCAAGAGACACAAAAGTCGAAGCTGGTTTGGAGTAGTGATAAAACATCATGATTCTGTTTTTCGAAATTCTGGGTTTAAGGAGCTGATGAGATACCAAAGGGATGTGTTCTAGTTAGGAATAAAGTCTGGAGCTCAGGTGAAGGATAAAAGCCAGGGAAGTATTGGGGGTCCACCTGAAAAGGCAATGAAGTGGGGTTCATTGCTTTAAATGGCAATGCTTAAGATCACCAACGGGGTTTTCTTTAAATGGCATTGCTTAAGATCGCCATCGGGGGCGGGGTGGGGCAGAGGGAGGAAAGGAAAGTGGAAACCAGAAACTTGGTCAATGCTGGTGTTCGTTCTCTGACATTGCAAAGAAGCACTTTCTGTGGAAGGAAACAACCTGGGAGAATCCAATGTTTTCAATGTCTTGAGAGGAGAGAAGCTGAAGTAGGAGAGGGCGATCAAGAGTACCACTCTAGAGAGGGCAGCAGGCAAGGGCCTGAAGAAGCTCTCAGTAAGCTCCGGGGGATGAAGTCTAGGAGTGGATTTAGGAGAGGTCGCGAGCACATCTGTTGATCAAGTGGCAGAGGCAAAACATACATTGTAACTGGTTTATACAGTAAGGAGGTATAAAAATAGTCTTTCTAAAAGTTTCTCTCAAAGATGAGATGGCAGGTCAAATTAACAGAAATATTTTTGTGTAGTTGTTAGTTGGTTTTTTTTTTTTATTGTGGAAATTGTAGTATGTTGAAAAAGAATGTATTTACCCATAAGCCATAGCAAAGGCTCTACATAGAGAAAGATGCTTGATTAATGTTAATGTATTTGCAAGTAATAAATACACTTATATAGGATGCTTAGCACAGGAAGCAGTTAATAATAATAATAATAATTTTTGTAATCTAAATTTCTGTATTAGCAAAGAATTACTAATTTGCTATTTGTATTACTCCAAATAGCAAGAAGAAGTGCCTCTTCCCTTTTTCTCTTGCCCAGGTTTTCTTTAAATGGCAAAATAAACAAATATCTCAAAGCAGACTGTGGCCACAGGAAGGTGGTAACGTCTTTTATAACACAACAGAAGTGCTGAGAAATCTCCTCGATTTAAAAATATCTAGAATTTAGAAGGAGTTTGATGACTGACTGAAATTACAGTGCTATAATTATTTCCTACATATCAAAGCACCAAAAATATTTGGCACAAGGAGCATCAGAGAAGATCGCGGTTCCCACTGTTACTCTCTTGCTGTGTAATCGCTTCTTAGACCCTCTCTGAGTAAGAGGTGGAGCAAGGTGGCGCGACAGCCACAGAGGTGACTTGCTCTGGCCTTCCCTGAAGAAATATCATGTCGTACCAGTCCAGTGCGAGAACAGCCATGAGCTGAGAGTTTCCACCTGTAGCACATCATGTAGTAAAAACTCCCTGCAGAGCTGGGTAAAGAAGCCTGGATAAAGTGAGGGCTCAATCTGAAGGACGCTGAAGTGCCTGAATTGCCTTGGCAAGTGGTGGAGAAAGACATTAAAATGCTCAGGGAAGTAGGCATTGCCGGAATATGCATGTCATTGAGGCTTGAGGGCTCACTGGAGGGTTGCGTGCCATGTGGCGTGACAGGGACCCCAGCATCACTCAGCTCAGCAGTGCCTCTCCTTTGCAGGTTGGAGCTGATGGTAAGAAAGGCTGTCTTGTCACAGAGCTAAGCACAGACCATGAAGTCTTCGACCAAGTCATAGAGCCTACCGAGACATCAAATATGTTCTTTTCTATGCCAGTGAAGAAAGATGATGAGAAACAATCTACCTGGGATAGGCAACCCCTTCCATCCAGTTTATGCCAGTGTTATATGAACCCTCCCACCCTGTGCCATAACACAGCGTGAACACATACAGAACAGTTGAATGCCGCACGAGTTGGCTGACTTTGGTCATTTATATCACACATCATGCTGCTGAGATAAGATAAACAAGATATGGCCAGCACACTGGAGGTCTCAGTGAGACATAGGCACTCTAGATTTTAGGAGATAAACCCTACAAATGATGACCCTGATGACCCAGGACATCAGTAAAGATTTTAGGGGTCCAGGGGTCAGGCTAGATATCCCTTCCAAAGTAAAAGACAATTACTGCATCTTGTACCCCTACCACAAAGGAGGAAGCCCAGCACCTGGTAGGTCATTCTGGGCTCTCAGAAAAACACACTCCACACCAACAAAGATTGCTCTGGCCCATACACCAGGTCTGAATATTTGTGTTGTCCCTTCCCCTCAATTCAAATGTTAGAATTGTAACCCCCTAGTGGTAATATTAGATAGCTGGGCTTTTGAGAGGTGATTAGGTCATCAGGGCAGGACCTTCACGATGGGGATTAGTGCCCTTATGCAGAGAGCCCAGGGAGCCAGTTCAACCCTTTAGCCACATGAGGATGCAGAGAGAAGACACTGCCTGTGAACCAGGAGGCAGGCCCTCGCCAGACACTGCATCTGCCAGAACCTTGATTTTGGACTTCTCCAGAACCACAAAGAATAAATTTCCATTGGGTATAAGATACCCAGATTATGATACTTTGTTATATCACTCTGAATGGATTAAGATACTGGATGATGTGAAAAGCTGCCAGATGTGAGTGGCATCAGATACAGAAAAGAACTCTACCATGGGCACAGAGAAAGCACCCCGCCGGTACATGGGTCACATGACCCAGCAGACAGTACAGTGCTTGAAGCCTCAGTGGTGGGAAAATATAGACTCTGGAGCTGAGGGCACGCCCCAGTGGAGAATCACACTGTAGGCCCCAGGCATTCTGCAGCAAGACCATGGCACCTGCAGCAATTATATGTCCTTTGAAAGACAGACCGGAGCTTGTTATGGGGCCTGGCAGAGAGAATGCTTAGCTTTGGGATAGCAAGTGACCACGCTTGCAAAGCTGCCCATGGTAATAAGCTGGTGCCTGTCGGACTCCCTCAAATTGGAATTACCTATAAGCACTGCCAATGCTAGTTATGCTATTATGTGGCTAATTATTGTACACTGCAAATAAGTTAAAAATAACTTAGAAATTGTCATTTCCAAGAGCAATCAAACCTTTTTAACCTTAAATGATGTGCAGAACATAAAATATTAAAAATAAAGTGTCATAAGAATAAAATATGCATTCACTTAAAATCAAAGTATAATTAAAATACCATAATCAAGACTATTTAGTTTACTTTTAGTGCTTGAACTACTTGGTCGACTGGAAAATAGGACATGAACTGAGAATTCATGAACTGAGATATTTTTCAAATATCTTCCTAATTCATATTATGCAACATTCAATTTAAATCAATTAACAAGTTTTCTTCACCTACTGTGTGTAAGGTCCTGCATTCTGAAGTCAACTTACAATGTGGCTATCTTCTCTTGAATGGGGACGTGTCCCAGGAAGTGCTGTGATGTAAGAGTCCAAATATTTGCTGTGGTGTCACAGTGGCCTGGGTCACACTCCTGGCTCTAACACATACTAGTCAAATCACATCAGAGAAGTTAACCAACCTCTTGTATTATTAGTTTTGTTAGCTATCTATAAAAAGCGTCACGTGTTCTTTTGGGCCACTCTGAAGATCAAGGCAGGTAAAGTGGTAAAGTATATCAAGTAATTAGTAAGCTATTAGGCCAACGCGCACTTTTCAGCTGGGAGGGAGGGGTTTGACTTAAAGCAGCAGAGCCCAGTTCTGCAGTTGTGGCCATGGACTTGGCTAAATTTAGCCACAGGGGCTAAGTAAGGTGGTGATGGTGCAGAAACTTTGATTACCAAAGTGCTGTGCTCTGGGAGAGAATGCCGAGGGATTCTCTGGCAGCCTCAGTCTGGACTCATCCTGCCATGGTTCGATGCTTGGCTGCTCCTAGAGTCCCAGCTCATTCTACCCCTCAAAAACTATAAATTTCATTTCATCTGACTCTGGCCTCATCAGTGTCAGGGCTCCTCATCTTTTAAGGAAACCAGCTGAATCCAAATCCTGAGATTCTGTCTCAGTATTTTCATTTTAGGTCTGAGATTCTGTGGCATCCCTTTACTTTTAGCAGCTTCCCATTTTAATTCCGCTTTACTCTCTCCAGACCATTTTTAAGCTTCTGAAGGAGTTTATGATTATGTAGAGGCTTGATGCGTTCTGGGTATTCAATACATTTTTGGAATTGCATTAAACACAATCACTCTGAAGCACTGCTTTTGCAATGCCATTTCTTGGGTCAGCATTGCTTACTAACTCAAGGCACAAAGCCTTAGCTGGTTGACAAGGTCTTTCTGACTGACTTATTTTTGCAAATCCTGAAATCCCACAGTTCTCCACATTTGCCCCTGCTTCGAGGTGCCTTCCATTTATCCTTGATTGTCCCAGTGTGTCTTGCTACTGCCTTTGCTTCTGCTTTTGCCCTTCCCTGGGGTGCTTTCTTATCTATTCAAATCATGTGCATCTTCTAGACCCAGCCCCAGTACTGCTTATGAAGGAAGCCTGGTCCTGTGATGCCAGCAGGAACCTCCTCCCTCCTGGATGCTGGATGGCACTCACTGTCATTACCAGATGGTCTAACAATCACATTCCATCTAGAACTCTGATATGTACTATCTTCAGGGCAGACTTATCCAGTAGGTAGAGTGGGCACAGAACCTAGAACCCATGTACATCTAAGGACCCACGAAAATGTCTTAACTTATTTTAAAGTCAAGAGGTAAAAGTTAACTTTTAGGTTGAAGAATATGTTGAATATATAGTAATCATATACTAGTTTTATAGTAAGGCAGTTGTAAAATATCATTTTTCCTTTTGTTTATGTAGTAAGGGGTCCCATGAAGACACATGGACATAAGGCCTGAAAAATTCAAAATGCAGCCCTGGCTTATATTGTCCTATTATAGTAAGTCTTTTTTTCTTAAATTAGAATGTTCAAGATGCTACTAGAAACCCTCAAGGTAAAGTTTCCAAACACCTTAAAAAACCCAGACATATTAATGGAATTCTGTGACATATTTTTCAATATTTCAAGGAGCCTAATGGGATAGTATAGTTACTCATAATAAGCCCACATGAACTAACTGAATGTCAACGCGCCTTGCTTTTGGCTGGAGCTATAGGAAGTGAGTTGGCAGCACTGGTGATTTCATGCTGCTTAGTGATTCTCATATATTGGAGACGTGGAAATTTCTGTGATGTGGCTAGAGAACCAGACACCATTATAAAACTATTTTGTCAATCACAAAATACCTAAATATAAGTGCCATTCACAGAACCCAGGTAGAATTGGGGGAAGGATGCTGAGTGTCCATGCCTTAATCGTTTACTTAACCACTTATTACCATCTGAGCCATTTAAATAATTGTATGGCTTCAACTGCAAAATAGCATTATTATATTTTTATGATTATGAGCAATTGCTTAATATTTGGGCCTAAGTTGGAATAGGAAAATAATATAATATAATTTTTTAAAACATGGAGTTTACAGAGGCGTGTAGGGACAGGGAGGCAGGATAAATGATGAAAGGTCCATGGGGTGGAAATCCTGCAATCCAGGGGGAGTTTCATAGACATCCTTTGTACCTTTACCACACTGCACCAATGACACACAGCTGAAGTCTAAGAGAGAAAGACCAATAGACTAACAGCACTGGTCACAGCACCAGTAGTCACGGTAATAGTGCAGCAATCACTTTATGAGTGTAAGTTCAATAAATATTTTTGATGTATTACTTAGTAGACATTTAATCAAATTTGCTCATTTGAAATTTAGAGCACAAAGACTTTATACATCTCAGCACTAAATTTCCCTAAGCAGGGAAGCTGGAGAGCCTTGAAATTCTGATGGCAGCTGGAGCTCATAGCCAGTGAAGACACGTACAGGAAGATAGCTCAGAGCTCTTCTGTTTTACCCACCCTATGTTTCTCCTCCAAACACAATCCCTGAAGTAGCCTAATGCAATCAAACACTATAAGTAAATCGGCATGCATTCCCCAAATCCTTGACCCTAGAGCAGCAGTTCTCAAAGTGTGGGTAGCCACGTGACCCATTTTTAACAATGAAAATACATTGCGGCATTAGGAAGGTTGAGAACCACTGCTCTAGCGTGAGGGCTGGCTCATGCCCTCGTGTAGGATAGGAAAGAAGTCTGCAAAGGAGAGGAGCGCCAGCAGACACAAGTGAACTTGTGTTCACTTAACCCTCATCTAAGCAGCTGGTGAGCCCTGGTTGTTGTATAGGAGACCTTGTGAGCTTATTATAAAAGATGGTTGTATGGGATGTCACAGTGGGAGGACGCCAGGGACTGGCCACCAATGAGGAGGAGAAGAGGGAAATGATATTTTAGAACTC
Organism: Arctocebus calabarensis; assembly: GCA_963573935.1. Lineage (NCBI taxonomy): Eukaryota > Metazoa > Chordata > Mammalia > Primates > Lorisidae > Arctocebus > Arctocebus calabarensis. Next base: position 15,989 of record CAUYON010051114.1, on the reverse strand, counting down.
TCCACTAATATTCTGAGAAAAGACTGCAGTAAATTGCTCAATGTCTACAAATTCCTCCTGTCACATTATATTCACCACCTCACAATCTGATTTTGCTGCACCTCCTATTGACAGGTGGAGTCTGTTTCTCTACCCTCAACAATCTGGGCTGGTCTTGGGATTTATTTGAACAAATAGAATAAAGTATTGGTGATATAGAATAAGTTTAGAGAGGTCAAGCCTCAAGACACCTTACAGCTTAGGCCTTCACCCTCTTGGGCAGTGATGCTGAGACACCATCAGGGAAGATGACCCGTGCAAAAAGACTCTTGAGAATGAGTGAGGCCAGCGGAGCCCAGACCCCAGCCAACCCGTCAGCCAAATGTGACTCATGAGAGAAGCAATGATTGACTAGCAGGATAACTGCAATTCAACCCACTAAATCCTCAGGATAAAGGATTGTTGTGCTGAGGTTTAGGGTAGTTTATAATAGACTACAGAGGCCAAGTGTAGCTGACCCTTCTTTTTCTTTTTCTTAACATTTTCAAAGAATCTGGGGACAGAATTGGAAGTGACCAAAGGGGATCATTGTATGTCTACATGTTTCAATAGTTTGTGAAGTTAACTGGAAACTCACCAAACATAATTTTTCGTTCTCAACGTTGAAGTTCATTCGCCTTTAATTGGAAAAAATGTTTTACCCATTTTATATTAAAAAAAAAACCTGCAAAGTTAAATTTAAATACTATTCTAACACAAACACTGAATTATAAATTTGTTGCTTGAAAGTTAAATAACCTTCAAATTTCCCCCCCCTGGGAAACTGCATTTTCAAAAATAGGAATACGAATTTGTTTTTCCCTGTAAGTTCTCAGTAAAGCAAGAGAAAGCTCTGTAATCAAATTATCCTCAAAGCCTTAATTAAAGTCAAATGTTAAGCCTCAGTTCAAATTCCTCAATTTTATTTTCTAATCCACATAGAGAAGCATCAGAAAAACATTCCTCAATTCTTATTTACATATTTCATAATAGGGCTCATTTATTCTTCTTTACGAGTTTACATAAATTTACTACATACCATAGCAATGCCAAATTAAATAAATATATCACTAACTAAATAGAGCTTTAATAAGACCATTTGCACAGAGAATATTGAATGTACGTTTATGTACCTAGTCACCAAAATCTTGGGGAGCATTTCATGAGATTGCATTAGCTTGAAACACATCAACATTTCTATTATAAATTTTTCCCAAGGTGTCTCTAGTGAAGCTAGGAAGAAATGTATTTGTGCATAAGTTCAAATATAACAGATAAACCTGATTAGAAAGCCTACATTTGCAGCAGGAGTTATATTCAGAGTTGCCATAGCAGCCACCCACACTCACACACACACACACACACACACACACACACACGCAGGGGTGGTGGGGAAAGAGAGAAAAGCACTCAGGGAGAACAGAATCTATTGTTAAAAAGACAGAAGTACCCATCAATGTAATTACAAGCAGGAGCCTAACGTTTAGTCTGAACCATGTGTTTAATGAGAGATTTCCTAGTGTTGGAGTGTTTATTAAATGATTTTTTTTCTTTGAACGAATCTACCATCTGCACCCATGGCTATTATGCAGGAGAGAATTCAGCTGAATATGCACACACTAGGGCCAATGATTTAATGTTTTCCTCTCTGGAACATTCAGAATCATTGCTGCCAGAAAAAAGTGTGGTTATATGGATGTGAGCAAGTCACTCCACTTTCTGAATCTCCTCATCTATAAAATGAGTATAATAATAGTATATTCTTTTTTTTTTTTTTTGCAGTTTTTAACCAGGGCTAGGTTTGAACCTACTACCTTGGCCATATGGGGCCAGTGTCCCACTCCTTGAAGCCACAGGCACCGCCCAATAATAGTATATTCTTTAAGGAAATGTTAAGACACTTCAATAAATTAGCACAAATAATTATTTAATAAATAATAATAATGATAAATGGCTTTAATAATACATAGGAATTAGTAAAGTATTAAATAAGTTAGTAAAAGTGAAGCAATTGATGTCTGATACATAGTAAAAGGTCAATTAATGGCTAAAAAATAGGTATTATTTTTATTATTAATATCTCCAGTCTTTATGATAGTCTAGAATAGGATCATTTATAATTCAGAAGATGCTAAAACAAGTACATGCAGGTGGCCAGCAGACCAAGTGCAAGATAAGATGTTAAGATTTTTCCAGTACATAAAAAGATAATGCTTTCTCTCATATAAATGCCTTTGAAACAATGTTTCATCAGAATAAAAGGCTAAGTATATTATTATAGTAGCATATTTGCCACCATTGTCAAACATTGGTTACCCAGCAAAATCTAATATCTGTTAGTGTTAAAATAGACATGTAATGGTATTTGGGGTCAGAGAATATTCTGGAATATTTCTCCCATCATTGGCTTCATGGCATATTTATCACAGATACATTTGCAATTCATACCCAGATACAAATAGAAACATCGGATTTAGATATGATGGCAGTGAATGAAAAGTATTTTGTGATTTCTGATTCACTCAAGTTTTAAATCTCCATTTTAAGGCTGAGTGCTTCACATCCTAGCAGAGGCGAAACATTTAGTCAATCAACTTAGTGAACAGAGAAGAGTATGCAGAAGTTAGCATATTTTACATCAGGCCCAAAGGTACCATAGGATGGGAAGGAGCAAGCAAGTCTGTGGGTTAAGGAAATCAGGGAAGATTAGAGGAATAGCATTGAGGAGCACAGTAAGAGGGCAAGGAAGGTGGTGTAACAGATGAATTTTGCAAAAGTTCGAAGCCAGTGGAAGAAACAATGGACAGGATAGGATTGGAATCTTAACTCTATTTTTTTTAAGCCTAGGAAGTGAGGGATGCAATTAACTTGGCTGAAATCTTAGAAAATGTTAAATGCATGCTCGATTGCCTCCAAAATTATTGTTCCATTGTAAGTGTTATGTACATGGTATATTCTATTTAGTAATCTTTATTTCCAATCTCAAGTAGAGATGTCACAGTATATTGCTACATTTTCTTTATGCTTTCAGTGATAACTTGACATGATTGCATTGGAAATATTTCCATTATCAAATAGCTTTCTTTTTTTTTTTTTTTTTTTTTAAGACAGAGCCTCAAGCTGTCACCCTGGATAGAGTTCTGGGGCATCACAGCTCACAGCAACTCCAATTCCTGGGCTCAAGCCAGTCTCTTGCCTCCGCCTCCCAAGTAGCTGGGACTACAGGCGCCCGCCACAACGCCCGGCCATTTTTTGGTTGCAGCTGTCATTGTTGTTTGGCAGGAACGGGCTGGATTCAAACCTGCCAGCTCAGGTGTACGTGGCTGGTACCTTAGCCCGTTGAGTCACAGGCACCAAGCCTCAAATAGCTCTTTCAATGTCAAAGTAATTATGAGTTTTTCCGAGTCATTTGCAAGGATCAAATTTGGTATTTAATTGGTCCTGAGTTTTAACAGATCTGTCAATGAGATGAAATTGGAAAGAAGTAAATATTGGCACCCCAAGGATTCGGGTGAAGGAGAACCCCCCACAACATTTAAAGTCTCTGAACTTTATACTGGAGTCTGTGGAAAGACCTACAGAGAGCCTGTCTACAGTCCAATTGCATCCAGCCCGAGGCACATCCTGGTGATGGAGGGAAAGGCTGATGACGCCATTGCTGGAACACAGAGCTGCCTCCTGACAGACACCACTCTTCTTTCTGCATATCAGTAGTGAAAGTCATTGGCTTCCACTAAGGGCCCTGAGATAGCTGTACTGGGTCCTGGTTCTGAAGACTATACTAATGGCAAATACTCAAAAATAAAGGAAAGAACATGATTTCTAAAGACATTTCGGTTAGTTATGTGAGAAAATGTTAAAACGCTGATTGAGCTATTATGATGATCTAGTTACCAGTAACAAAAGACTCTTCTAGAAAAAGAATGCCCACTTCTCCACTCCCACCAGGGAATATGAGAGCTTGTGTAGGCAGCTAAGAACGCTGGGCAGTTCTCTTCATTGTGCTGTTACAAGTTCATGGGGAATGCTACAGAACGTATTTGTTTCCATTAGGTCCTATTTAATGTAAAGACAAATATATTATCCAACAGAATATATTTGAAATGCTAATGACCGTATTTTTTAATACAACAAACTACCCACACATAATCTCATGAGAGTCAACTGACTTAATTTCATTCACAGTACAAACAGCTATTATTAAAAATAAATTAAACGGCCCGCAGAAAGCTGTTAATATGCTATTCGTGACTTTTATTACAGGCAGGGAAAGGGACTGTCGCCATTAGGAGTATTATGGAAGCACGGACTGAGTGTAGAGTCCTTACTTACTGTCAGATACACAGCTGCATAGACACTCAGAGCCGCTTCTTTGGACGGAAATGTTTTCCTGGCTCTCATGATAAGGTCGGGGTTGCCGGTGCAGGCCTCTTCCCCGCTGATGAACTGTGTGTACTGCTGGCATCCCAGTGCTGTGTAGTTGGGCTTACACAGGGCGAGGAAATGTGGGGCCAAGTTCCCTGTAACGACTTGTCCAGCATTTACAAAGATATCTGTAGCAAAGAGTCCAAATGTATAAATTCCTGAGGAAGAAAAAAAAAACAAAACATTTTAACTCTTTGCTTTTCCTTTTGTATTTTAGTACGTAGTAAACCAAAATGGAAATATTGTGGAAGCAATAAGCTATTCTGTCCATAAACACACACGATTCCATTCATTTCAGCCCTCCCTGGATTTTTTGGAGTGTTGGGAGTGGTAAGTTATTTCTATATTGAGCTGTTACCACTGGCCATGTTTTTCTGCATGGCAGGTTTATAAGATAAACAAAGAAAATATATCCAAGAACTATGTTGTGGGTCATGCTAATATTTTATATGGAGACATGACTCTCTTGAGTATCGTCTGTCATATTGTATTAATGTTGGCTATCTTTATTTTTTTCCCCTCTCTGAAAATATTTCTTATCTCAGCAATATAAGAAAAAGTATTTGCCTCTCTCTGATTATGCCTCGTAAGCCCATTCAGACTGATATTAACTCTGCTGGAGGTATCAATTAACAATAAAATCTAGGGCCATCAGTTTCCATTTAAAAACATGGAAAAATCGTAAGCAGAATGCTTTCAGATTAATTTCTCCCTTCCCTTCAGACATGCATTTTTTAAAAGTCACAAAACAGTAATTTAGTCCCATCTTATATTCTACAGATTGGCTTTTCATTTTTCAAACTTTGGGATAATTTGGTAAACAATAAAGCAATTGCAATTCAAATTTTGAAATTACCTTTACAGTTTTGAAATGTATTTGCTTTGGTTGTCGGAAGGTATAAAATTAAGTGCTTGGTGTTTTTTTTCCTCTATTCATAAGGAACTTGTCAAATTAGTGTCAAAGTCACTGATCATTATTGTCAAAACTTATTTTTCCACTTAGACAGGCAAAAATAAATACTTTTGCATTAATTTCAATTAAATTTACAGATATAACCTTCAAGGATACGGTAGCAATGTAAAAAAAGTGATTTTTTTTTTTTTTTACAATTTAAGGAAGTGAAATCCTTCAGGACCTTTACCAACATACTTCCCAAACAATAGATTTATTAAAATGTCATATAATTTTAAAACTATACCAACATAATACTTCCCGTAGATGTATTAAAAAGTCATATAATTTTAAAACAATTAAGTGATTTTTTTCATAGTCATGTATTTCTGGATTTTTTTGTTTGATTGTTTCCTAAGTCTTTTCATTATTATTGGGTATTGTATAGGAAGTCCCCCAAAAGTTGTCCTGGATTAAATAATTTTACAGTATTCTATTTATATATGCATAGCTACACTTTAAATTTTTAAAATATGCAAAACTATACAATATTTACACACAAAAACCTGTATATAGAAAAACTACACATATCCAAATGGCAATGCAACAAAGACATTAATTCTCTCTTCACCTACAAATTCTAAAAGGAAGCAATCAGAAGCTCTTTCTTTACAGCTCATCAGCATTCCATGAGTCATACAAAGTAAAGGTTTTCCGAAGCAGAAATGTGGGAGACTCAGAGAAAAGAAAGAGAACTGAGCTCAATAAAATGTTAATGTATAAAATCTCTTCTTCCAAAACTTCACGGCCAAGCCTGGGAATCTACGTTCCCGGGTCCCTTTTGTCTGTACTCCTTTGAAATCTAGACTAAAGTGTACTCATTTCATTTAACCAAACCATTCTTTTTTTTCTGGCGCAATAGGTTTTCCTGTTTCAAATAGAGAAAAACATTCAATAAGAATATGGAACTGTCTCTTGATATTTGAAAAGCTCCCAGATGTGTTTCAGAATTAAAATGTTAGTACATCAGGCCCCAGGCCAATCTTGTACTTGATTACAAAGATAATTGTTGAAGTGAGATCTCATGAATGGGTCTACTCTGCTGACCTCGAGAACAAAGTCACTCTAAAGAGCGATGTGCTGCTTATGTAGTAATGCTTTGCTTCCAAGCTGCCATTTTATTATTGTTAGAAACATGCAAATCATAAGGGAGCAAGAAACAAATGAAGAAATGTTTGAAAAATCATATAATAAATACAAGGCATGTGGAGGCATGTGGAGAATTAAAAGCACACTTTACTTTGAGTCACATATTACTTAGAAATATGTGTGCAAGTGCAAAAATATTTCACTTAGGTATAACATAATTTGCTTAATAGCACTTCGGAAAGCATCCGTTTCATTAAATCCTTTCAGGTCTGCGTACATTATTGTCTATTGCTTATTTTGTCACTTAAATGACTGATAAGAGAAGAAATAAGTCAAGAACACAGTATTGACATATGTCAAAAAATAATTTTTTAAGGTTTTATATACAAGTTATCCCTTCAACAGGATAAATGAAGGCTTTGGAGCCTATGACTTAATGGCAAGAAAAAGAACGATCTTAGAAATGAAGACCTTCAGTCTTCAGATAGATCTAAAAACCTGATGTGATTTGGTCAGTCTTTAATGGGTTTATATATAGATTAGGTGATTTATGCATAATATCTCCAAATTCTTCATCTTCAACTCTTCTACATGAGAAATGTGTTGAAGACGTACAGCATCCTTAATGCTCTCTTAATACTGATCAGAATTCATCTTAAATGTTATTTAGTATATATCTATATACTTATTTTTATCTGATAAGTTCAAGAAATAATCATTCATTTTACATTTTTTGTTGCAGTTAAAAGATTCATGTAGGCCAAGATTTTATTGAATTGAAATAATTTTCAATAATTCATCGATTTTCAGATTTATTATTGTTAGCATTTGAGATTGGAAGTTAAATTATCAGTAAATCTTGTCCTCTAATAAAGTCACCAAAACACTTTTGCTCATGTAGAAAACAGCTCAGAAATAGTTCATGGAGCGCAACATACGGTAACTAATATACATAATATTTCTTCTATTTGCTGGACTATTTTTCTTAACTTTTATGATATTCAAAAAATTATCCAGATTATCATTTTCCCCAAGCATGGCATCTGAAATTTCATAAACATAGTAAATTATTTAGTTTAATTATGGTAATTTTTAGTTTCTTAAAGAATATGAACTATCCCAGGGTGGTGTTATTTTTTCCTTTGGGTAATGTGAAAATGACATTCTGAAAGGAGGACTTGCAATATTATAGAGAAAGTAGGATGTAATATTTATTTTAAAAACCAAATTGAAACATTTCAAAAAACAGATAGCCTAATATGCGTGCATAGTTAAAATATGGATTATTTTAAAGATTAGCTCATACATAAACATTGTTTCAGCAACAATAAAAATAATTTAATGAACACATACCAAGAAATCGGACAGTTCGCCGCACCAGTGGGTTTATATAGCAACAATCTCCAGTTAAAATAGTTTTTTCTTGGTTTTCAAAATCCCTGGTGGCTAGTTGTAGGCAAAACACAGCAGTCTCTCCAACTATTATCTTGGAAGGAAATGAAAGATTAAAGAATATGAGAATATAGCCAGCATAAATATAGAATATTTTTATTTAAAAAATGCAAAATGGAATTCATTTGAATATAACAATCTCATGTAAAACTGAGCCATATTTGCTTACGTATACTCTTTTATTATAACCTTATTCCTTTGTATGTAAACTATATTTTCCTTAATTCCAGAGAGTCCTAACTTGATAAATTATGAAAAATGAACTATAACATTTTTATTTTCTAAAAGACTTCATTAAAAACTATAAAAGGACTTTCACTTAGTTTTTTGGTATGTAACTAAATTCCATGTTTTATTTTTTAAGTAGCTGTGTCTTGTTTAAATTTGACTCTGCTATGAATTCATAACAGATTGTCTATGCACATATTTTTGAAAGGATCTTATATAGACATACTAATTTAAAATCAATATAGTACATTTACAATAAGAAAAAAATTAATTTGTACGTGTTTGGCCTTAAGATTACCTTATTCTGAGACATTATTAAGAATTGTAATTATATAATCAATATTTATACTTGGTAGAAATGTGTTATTTTAGTCTTTATAAAAACCAAACAAAACAGGGACTATTATGCCCTTTTCACAAGTAGAGAAAGCAAGACTTGGTTCTTTTTATTTTTATTTTTTTTTAGAGACAGAGTCTCACTTTGTCACCCCTGGTAGAGTGCCGTAGCAGCACAGCTCACAGCAACCTCCAGCTCTTGGGCTTAGGTGATTCTTTTTTTTTTTTTTTTTTTTTGTAGAGACAGAGTCTTACTTTCTCGCTTCGGTGAGGCTTACGTGATTCTTTTGCCTCAGCCTCCCGAATAACTGGGACCACAGGCACCCGCCACAATGCCCAGCTATTTTTTGTTGCAGTTTGGCCTGTGCTGGGTTTGAACCCACCACCCTTGGTATATGGGGCTGGCGCCCTACCCACTGAGCCACAGGTGCCACCCGAGAAAGCAAGACTTGGAATACAAGTGAACTGCCTGACAGCCAATAAGTAGGACTAGGTTCTGGTACGGACGCTCTGCTCTGCTGACTTACTAAAGGACCTGGCTATCTTATTTACATCACAGGGGTTTTTATACATAGGCCCCTAAATCATGGAGCAAGACATTAGAGCAAATATTATTATTCCATTTTACAAAGGAGGAAAAGGAGATTTAGGGAGGCTAAATAATTTCCAGGCCTTGAGGCCAGTCAGGAGCCAAGCAGAAGCTTCTGACTCGGCCTCAGATCTTTTGGCTTTATTTAAGGTCATGAACAGCAGAACAAGAGGTAAGATAAAGAGAAAAGTAACCTGGAGCCAGGAGTGTGTCTACTAACTTGTCCTTGTTAGGTTTGCTTTTAGTATGTTTTTCCAATGTTAATTAAGATACTCTATGGAGAGCCCCTGACGTTTCTCAGGAAAATGTTTTTAGGGTCTCCACGAAAAGTGGTATCTATGATTACAAATAATCCACATAGCAAGTGGGGGCAGAGAAGGAGAAGGAAGTTGCAGGACGTTAGATGTCTGACCTATTTTGACCCCAAGGTGAAGGAGCGATTATAAAGTATTTCTTCATTTTCATCCTTCTTTCTATCACCTTTTCTTCTTTTCTTAAAAATGCTTCTTTTCCCAAATAGACCAGAGTTCAGGGTTAAACCAGAAGATAGTGAGCTGGACAGTATTAAAAAAGAGACTAGTCTTGCCTGTCTGGTGAGACTGAATTAGGAAAGACTAAACTTCCAAATTCCTCCTGAATTTCAGCTTTGGCTCTGGTGAAGTAGAGCAGGTGTGTGATAAAACAGTTGATCCAGCCAAAGTAGGCACAAAAAGTCTTTCTCATGAGTGTGTCATCTGGCACCAGGACCCCGGGAGAAACTGACACCCAGACAAGCTGTGCGTCTGTCATATTCTCACCTCCTTTTCCGAATAACTCTTTCATGTTCTACTCCTCACTACTTCTCCTTGAAGGAAATTATTCAATCACCATGATGTTTTCCGAGTTTTCAGATTTAACTTCTTCTGGGTGTGCTTTGCCCTAGAATGCTCCCAATTCCAACAACCCATCATCCACTCCACTTCAGGAGCTGACTGCTCCCCCACCTAGGCTGTCTTCGCCCCTCCCCGTCTCCACAGAAGCCTCCACCGGTCTCCATCCCACAGCACCCTTACCCCAACTCAGGCTGTGAGCACACCAAACTTCCCAGAGCGCAGCCAGCACCCAATAATTCTTAATGAATGTATAAATAAATTCCATTCTCAAAATACTTCATCTTTAATAAATCTGAATACCTTTTCTTTTGATGTTTTGGCTGACTTTGAATAACCAACTTCTTCAGCCTCCTTGAAGGAGCATCTCCCCCTGACCTTGGTTCCTAGAACCAGATCCTGTAAGGGACACCTCTGTCTGGATAACTCCTTTAGCTGCCCTGTTCTTGACAGACCCAGAGCTGCCTTGTTTGGGCTGCTCTTCACAGAGGCATTCTTCTCAGCGGCTTCCTACTACTGACCTCTTTCCTGCTCTTCAGCACATTTCATGCTTCTGGATTTTCTGTGTGTGTCTTGGCGTATCTGCCAAAAGATCTTAGTCACCACTGTTGGCTGCTACTTCAAGGAACCCGCTCAAACTACATAAGACAAAACAGGGAATTTATTCTAGGGTTACCTCCCTCAGAACTAAGGGAAGCTGGATTGGGTCCCTGAATGGAAAGTCCTCGGGAGTCCAGGCAGCAGCTCCCTCCATCTCATTACCCGTCTTCTCTGGAGTGACACTGACTCTCATCTCAGCTCCTCTGCGTGCACCTGACTCATTCTTGTCTTCCTACAAACTGGCTCTCCTGCTTCTCAGCACACATGGATTCCCCCAACCGTCTCCCCAAACCTTATCATGAATGTGTCAGCCCAGTTCAAAAACACATTTCAATTGATAAGATATACCAAACCCAATTCCAAATTCCCAGGGAGTTTAGGTTAAGAAAGGGTCTCTCCTGGTCCAGTGGACCAAGGGTAAGTAGGTATGTCATAGCACATGAAAGCTGCCTCTGTGGTTAAAGAGAGAGTTCTCAGAAACAGAGCCGCTATGACCGGGTACATGTATCTGCTTCAAACTCCCATCCATCACATTTTACTGGACTTGCCCAGGACAGTTCTTGGCCTAGACTAGCTCTTTCCAGAACATTCTCCAGTTACTGTGTTCTGTCCACCTACTTGAGCTTCATCTCCTCAAATGCACGAGCCCAGGCCTCAGCATCTGCTTTCTTCAGGGTCTGCTTTGCCCTAGAATGGGGGTATCTCTAATTTACATGCTTTCCCCCTAGAATCCATTACAACATCTATGTAACTGCTTATCTCAACCCTATTCCCTCTTAACTTCCCCCACCCAACTTTCTGAGTGAAAACTCCCCTTGTTTGCTGTGCTCAGATAAACTCAGATCATAAAGAAAGATAACCCTTGTTATGATGAATGCATTTAAGTTAATGTCCTGTAAGTTAAGAGCACAGTCTAGGCTCAAGGGTTTATAATCTAATTGTGTCCACACAAACAAAATAATTACTAACAGTGCAAAGCTGCAGATGCTGTGTTTTATTTGACTGACTTGGACAACATGTGCCAGGAGAACACTTAGAAGTATCACTAAGTTGCTGAAGGCCTCTGGGGTGGCCATAAAATGTGTCACTTGACTCCCTGCTGCAGGGAGGGACACTGACAGCCGCTGCTGTTACTCTGGGTCCACTTTGTGTCCATGCTAAGGCCAGATTTCCTACAGGGTCCTCCCAGCCAGTGGCTAAGTGTGGTGGGGATGCTAAGAGGAGCCTATTCAGGATACCTCCAGGGGGCAATTCTGGCATAACGACTACCCATGAGCCTGAACAAATCTTTGTTGAGACTGTGCTTCTACCCAATTTGACTACCTGAACTAGCCTCCCTAACCTAGTCTGAAGGGCTTCCTAGCCAGGCCTCCTTCCTTCCCCTTCTGCACTGGAGTCGGCCCTCCACTGCCATCTGAAGGCTCCCTCTGCTGTCCCTGCTCTTAGCCTCCAACCTCTGTCTTTTACAAGTATTTTTCTAACAAAAATACTATACATCTTAGTATCGTTTGCCACCTGGTTCCAGGAAAACATAACCTAACACAGCATCAAAGAAAGATAACGTGTTATCCTGACTATAAAAATCGGGGGCTGTTGTTAGACAAGTGTGGAGGATTCAGAAATAACTCCAACCCGAAGACGCCGTGTTAGGAGAAAAGGTACTCTTGACCTCAATGGAGACGAAAATAGAGTTTTCCTTGGACATGAAGGCACATAAGTAGCATTTGGTAAATGTTAGCTATTACCATAATCAATGAAAACGTTATTGGTAACAAGAATATTAACAACAATGGTGGTGTTGTCATTAAAGGCAACAGCATCAGTATATAGTCTAATCGAAGACATTGCTGTTAATAATTGATACTCTTATTTACTCTTTCTTCCTAAGCCTAAGACAGAATGAGGGGCAAAGCAGGGACTTTTCACGCTCTATTTTCCTCCTATTTCTCTCTCCTTATGAGTAATTTCATACCAGGTCATATTGCCTCTAATGCAGCGGTCTCAACCTGTGGGTCGCTACCCACAGGAACTGTATTAAAGGGCTGCAGCATTAGGAAGGCTGAGAATCACTGCTCTAATACGTACATTTCTCTTTTTCTCTTAAATTTGAATTAGAGGTTTTGCCCACTGAATTGCAGTTATAAATTGTTCTCTAGTATTTGATTTTGGCTCTTTTTGTTCTTTGGCCATAATCCCTCCAAGGTGGACACCACCCCTCCTAAGGCTTTGCCAACCTCTGCCCCTGTAAGGAATCCTGGGTATGTATCTCTGCCCTGAACTCCAGAAGGAGGGGTCTGTCCACCATAACAGAGCACCTCAGCATGCTCAGGTCTATCTGTGCACATCCTCACAACCGTCACGGCCAAATGAAATCCACACAGCCCTCCAAACTCCTGCTTTTCTACGCCCCCCTCCTCGTCATGAGTACTCATACTCTCATGCCCTAACACGCAATGCTTCCGTGTCATTTCCCTCATTTTCTCTCTCTTAACTACTTTTACTTATTTTGTTTTTAATTGGCAATAAAAATTGTACATATTTTTGGTGTACAATATGATATTCTGAAATATGTGTATATTCTGTCATGGCTAAATCAAGCTAACACACACGTTCATTACCTCACATGGCTATATTTTTGTGGTGAGAACACTTCAAGTCTACTCTCAACAGTTTTTAAGAATATAGTGCATTGGCCACGTGCGGGGATGCACGCCTGTAAGCCTAACTCTCCGGGAGGCTGAGGCGGGATGGTCCCTTCAGCTCAGGAGTTCAAGACCAGCCTGAGCAACAGCAAGACCCCTGTCTCTACTGAAAACAGAAAAACCAGCCAGGTTAATGGTGGGTGCCTCTAGTCCAGATGCTCAGGAAGCTGAGGCAGGAGGATGGCTTGAACCTGGGAGTTCAAGGTTGTTACTTGTCTCAAAAAAAAAAAAAAAAGAATACAGTACTTTGTTATTAACTGAAGTCACCATGTTGTACAAGAGATCACTTGAGCATATTTATTCCATCTAATGGAATCTGCACCAATTGCTAAATCTTGTTGATTTTGTTTTGTTTTGAGTCTCACTTTACCACTCTCACCCTCCTGAGTGCCGTGGAGTCATAGCTCACAGCAACCTCCAGATCCTGGGCTTAGGCGATTCTCTTGCCTCAGACTCCTGAGTAACTGGGACTACAGGCGCCTGCCACATGCCCGGCTGTTTTTTGCAGTTCAGCCAAGGTTGGGTTTGAACCCGCCACCTTTGGTATATGGGGCCGGTGCCCTACTTGATGAGCCATAGGCGCCGCCCGATTATGTATCTTAATTGTATTTCAAAATGACCATTTTTTATCATTATTTCCATTTTAAAATCTAGTCCCACTTCACTTTTTTCCTGAATTAAAGCATCCTTGGAAAGTGTTTCCATTTTCTCTGCTCTTCAAACCATTACAGTCAGATTAATCTATTGAAACCAAATTTTGAGCAATCCAATTTTCTATTTACAATTGTCAGTGCATCCTCACAGCCTCTGGATTAACAGGAAATGTGTCGTAAGAGATCGTTTACAGCAGAGCCTAAATTCATCTTTTCCAATCTCTGCAATGTTTACAAAGCCTTGAGACACACTGCATTCTAATCACAGCTGAACATTTTCATTCACCAACTACCACGATTTTCGTGCTTCCAGCTGTGAGGCTCGGTCCCTGGTTTAGTCTAGCTGGTAGGCAGAGCATCGTTCTGTGCTTGAGACATGATTTAATGCTAAGTCTGTGGCAGCTTTATGTCTATTCCTAGTGCAATTCACCCTCCCCTGCTCTGTGTTCCAATGGTACTTCCTACCGTTATGATGGCAGTTTCCTTATGCTTTTATACTATGAGTAACATCTGTCTCCTCCACACCTTAGTTAAGAGCTTCTTTGAGGTGGGGATTGTATAATGTTTACCTTTATATTTTGAATGTTAAAGCACAGAGGCTTCAGTAAATGTGAATACTGTGTGAAGGAATGGAGTCCACTTCAATCTACCCATTTAATCGATAACTAAACCAATCCACACAGAGAAGTTGAACATGCCTAAGCCGTACACTTATGGGCATAGCTAGAATCAGAGTCCAAGTTGCAAGCTTTTCCTCCAATGTTTCCCATTTAAGAGGGGTCATCCCTGCTCCTGCCTACAGGTTGCATCCTGGAGCTTCACCCATTCCCAGCATCTCTACAGTTTGAAGGGGTTGGCGACGTGCACAAGCACCTCATCAGCAGCTCTACAACTCCTTCCTCTCGTGTTTGCGTGTAAGAGAACTGGGCATAGAAAACAGACTTTCCTGATCCTGTCCATTCACACGCCAGTGTTGTCAAAAGACCAGAAGAGTCCACACCACCCTAACTCACTCACTCCTCTGTTAATTTTTGAGATATTTTCTTCAGTAAAATTTCTTCATGTTTTCTTGCTCTTAGGTTAAACTGGAGGGGCCTAGTATTTTGGCTGTTTTATCACCCCTTATCAAGAAGGGATTCTTAATTCTGGAGTTGCTGGTTGCCATTTTCACTAGATTCCCAAAGCAGCCCTTGGGAATTGGGCTCCCTTTCCCTCGGGGGAGTCCGGCAGGGGCAGGGGGAACAGGACAGTACAAGGACACAGAAGCCACAGAATGGGGATGCTAAAAGCTTTGTCACTTCATAGTTTTCCTTGGTAAAATGTCCCTTCTGTGAACTACCCACTGCCAGTGGTTTGCAGAGAGAGTTAAGATGATGAACATGCTAATAGAGGTGGAGGAAGGAGCAGAATGCTGGGGAGGACACTTGTGGCCCCCAAAGGGAGCATTAACTTCCTCCTAGGCATCAGCCTCTCAAGAAGGTGTTCGCCCCACCACCCCCATCTCAGAGAAGCTCTCCATTCACTGAGACATTAAAGAAAAAGGAAGAAGAAAGACCCTCCTGGCAGCCACAGTGCAGACTCGCACGGTAAGTGCACAGCTGTCAACCTTCACCTGGGCACACTAACGTCGTTCCTTCCCCTGTTCTGTCAAGGGAGACAAGAAGCGTTCCTTTTGGAAAGATGTTTGGAGAATACTCAGAGATCTAAAAATAGACCTGCCATTTGATCCTATAATTCCTTTACTTGGTATATACCCAGAAGACCAAAAATCACATTATAACAAAGACATCTGTACCAGAATGTTCATTGCAGCCCAATTCATAATTGCTAAGTCATGGAAGAACCCTAAGTGCCCATCAATCCATGAATGGATTAATAAATTGGGGTACATGTATACCGATGGAATATTATGCAGCCTTAAGGAAAGATGGAGATTTTACCTCTTTCATGTGTACATGGATGGAGCTGGAACATATTCTTCTTAGCAAAGTATCTCAAGAATGGAATAAAAAGTATTCAATGTACTCAGCCCTACTATGAAGCTAAGTTATGGTTTTCATATGAAGGCTATAACCC
>CAUYON010051112.1:0-13249 GCA_963573935.1 Arctocebus calabarensis | reverse complement strand
TAAATAAATTATTGGTTTGTGGGGCTGTGCCTGTGGCTCAATGGCTTTGGGCAGTGGGTCAATTTGCTGTTTTTGTTCTAATAAAAACCAGCCCCAGTAAAAAACTGCAAAAAAAAAAAAAAAAAAAAAAAGGAAAGACTGGAGACCACAA
The DNA here is from genome assembly GCA_963573935.1 of Arctocebus calabarensis. Taxonomy (NCBI): domain Eukaryota; kingdom Metazoa; phylum Chordata; class Mammalia; order Primates; family Lorisidae; genus Arctocebus; species Arctocebus calabarensis. The sequence continues at coordinate 13,098 of CAUYON010051112.1, read as the reverse complement.
GCCAATGAGAGAGACAGAACTGGGGGGAAGAAGGAAAAGTTAGGGAATGTGAAGGGAAGGGGTAGGGAAGGAAACAAAGAAAGATAAAATGAGCCCACTTGGTGCTTCATACCTGTAATCATAGCCATGTGGCAGGCTGAGATGAATGGAGTTCTTGAACGAGGGGTGCAAGAATGGAGAGAGTAAGTATCACAACTTGTCTCTAAAAAAATGTGAAAAATTTTCTAGGCATTGAGAAAGGCACCAGTATTAATAGATACTTGAGAGTCTCAGGCAGGAGGTTTGCCATAATCCTGGAGTTTGAGGTTGCTATCATCTGGGCTGGGGTCGCAGAAGACTAGCCTGGACCACATAGGAAAACCATATTTCAAAAATACCTTTACACACACCCATGCACAGACAAATTGACAAATCAATGAACAAACATTTTCATCATCTAAAACGTCCAGAATTACCTTTATTGTTCAAGCAAAGTAGACATGCTTGATACCCTTAAAGCTATGAGCATATGGAGGCTATAGCCAGGCATAGTAAATTTATACACTTCACGCAAATGGATGTCTTGTCTTACGTGTCAAAGAATTCCTTGAAATAGCAACCCAGGAACAGTGGTTGTTGTGGCTCAGTGGTTATGGTGCCTGGCCCAGAAAAAGAGAGTGGTGAGTTCAAACTCAGCCCCAGCCAAACTGCCACAAAAAATAGCAAGGTGTTTTATCAGGCATCTGTAGTTCCAGGTACTCAGGAGGTTGAGGCAAACGAATCACCTAAGCCAGGGGGCTGGATGTTGCTGTGAGCTGTGATGCAACAGCATTTTACCAAGCCAGACAAAGTTAAACTCTGTCTCAACAACAACAACAACAAAAAATAGAGTCCTACTTAAATGACTCCATGCAGTTCTGCCAGCAATGATGCAACTTGAGTCACACTGCTGTACAAAATCTGAACTCTCGTGTTAGCCTAGTTCCAGGAATTTCAACTGTCAATAGAATCAATAAGGCACAAGTGGGAGATCACTTCTCTTTCTGTGCATGGAGGGCTAAGAACACTCCCAGTTCAAACATATGTGGGACACTATCTAAAGTGAGAAGAAAAGGCCACTTAGTAATTTTAACCAGAACCCTGGCTCTTGGGACTTTACAGGTTGAAGTCACTACATTATCACCATGGATGACATCACAATGGGTGTTGCCCCGGGTTACAATGTTTATCCTTAACCCTATTCTTGCTAAGTATGTGTAGTGGCTATCTTGGTTTGTCATTGGGTTCAAACTGTAACAAAAGAGTGTGGTTCTTTTCTCCACACTCAATTCCTGCTTCCTAAAGTTTGTATCTGTGGTCTAGGAATTGCAATAGCCCTTCCTTTCCTTTCCAAGTCATGGATTTTTAAGCAAGTGGAAGAGTGTGGTTTATACCTAATGCTGCCCTGGGATGTTATAGACCAAGAAACTGAGCCCAGAGATTAGACAGTGATTTCACAGAACTGACAGGTATTTCACACAATTCTCACTTATACTTTTTAACAAGTTTTACTTCTTTTTCTAGAATAGGCTTATTTTGTGATGGTAGGGGTCTCACTGAAGGTCCTCTCTTGAAAGTTGGTTAGGCAATGTGTCCAGTAGTGTACTCAATAACTGCAGTTATTTCTGATGATCATGGGAAATATCAGCCTATCTGGAAATTTCCTACATTCCTGACTTCCATGCCAGGTGTGTCCACACTTTTGGCTTTTTGGCCACATAGGAAGAAGAAGAGTTTTGAGGGGGCCACAAATTGAATACACAATCACTAATTAAACCTGAATATCAAGAAGGAGATCCTTGGACAATTGTGGTGATATCTGCCACCACTGATATGCAAAAGTGTCCTGTCGTAATCCCTATGTGTCTCTGGGGCCTGAGAATTAAGCACTCCTCAAAGCCCCGACAAGATCATTTCTTAAGTAGAGTTCAATGATTTTGCCACACATGACTACAATATTTGGATGTTCTTGGAGGCCAAGGTGGGCTGAGCCCATAACCTCACATGTTGGAGACAAGGCTGAACAACAGCAAGACACCCTTCTCCTTGAACTCCTATCCTGTTTCTACTGAAATAGAACATATACTCAAGCTTGGTGGCCCTTGTCTTTAGTTCCAACTACACCAGAGGCTGAAGCAGTAGGATCCCTTCAACATGGGAGTTGGACTTTGCTCTGTGCTAGGCTTATGCCATCACACTCTAGCCTGGGCAACAGAGTGAGGGTATGTCTCATGAAAAATAATAAAATAAAGGAAGAAAGAAAATATGCTAGGCACAATTTCCATAAGCAAAGTATGAGGAGAGGTCTGTAGGTAGATGAGGTAGGGGATTACATAAAAGAGGACATTTATTGTGGCTCCCAGGGGGCGGGGAGGAAAATTAGGAAGGACAAGTGGGTTTGGGGTTGGTTTGTTAGAATATTGCCAGTTGATCTGATGAGTAGGGGTTATAAAGAGATTTCTGGTCCATGGGTTCTGACTGATTGGGACAAGGTAATATATGGCCTAGATTGGTGAACCCTAACAGAAAGGGCAGAGTGTGTACTCTGGATATATGAGGGTGATATGAAAACCTGATTTGCATCAAGAATTCACTATGTGTGGGAGGGGAAAGATGGCTGACTAGAAGAAGCTCCAGAGAGAGGCTTCTGACCAAGGGGAAGGATAACATCCAGAAAATGCCCAATTGAGCTGAAGACTGGGAGCCCAGCCAAGAGAGAAGTGATAGCTACAGATCACCTCTGCTGAGGCAAGGTGAGACTCCAAGAAAGCAAGCTTCAGGTACAAAATTCATCTGAAAGGAAAAGTATCCATCCCCTCCCCCAAGAAAGCTGTGGTCTTTTTTACTTTCTGTTTTCTTTCTTTTATTCTCTTAATTTACTCCTGCAGGGTTTCTACAGATGTACAGTGAACTGTGGATCTCTTGTCCCACCCCACAGAAGAGTGCTGTGGGAAGTGTAGATTACTCCCCTGCTGTGACTCTGAACACTGTCTTGCTAGACAGTAAATTTGAACTAAAGTTTTCCCAACCATTCTGAACTTCCAGTATGACCTTCCCCCCTTACCCGACAAACCTAAACGCTGCTGATATTGTGCGAGGAGGTTCTCGAGCATCACCTCCACTCTCTGTCTGCTAGACCAAATGCCTCACCCAGCAAAGGATTCCGGGGTCCTACCGAGCCTCCCCCTCTCCAACAGCCAGCTGCAGCCAGGCAACCCAGTTTACGATCCTGCAGCAGGTCGCTCTGGCTCAGCACCCAGGTCCACCCCACTTCAGGGACTGTGTGGGTGGGAGCAAACCTACTGTGGGCTGTGCAGCCTCAGGACACAGGCCCGCCCCATTCCAGGGACCGCAGTGGGCATAAGCCACCCCACCACAGGCCATACCACCTCAGGACCCAGGTCCTCCAAAGGCCCGTGACATGGGTGAGCAGGAGAGACCATGCCATGAGTCACGCCCTCTCAGCATCCAAGCCTGCCCCCCATCAGCCACACAGGTGGCCATGAGAGACCCTGCTGCAGGCTGCGCCACCTCGGTACCCAGGCCTGCCCCACTCTAGGGACTATGGCAGGTGTGAGTGACCCCTCCATGGGGCATGTCACCTCAGAACCCAGGCCCACCTCACTCCAGGGACTGCAGCAGGGGTGAGCGACCCCACTGGGGGGCTGCATCACCTCGGCAACCAGGCCTGCCCCCCACCAGGGTATCTGGTGGGAGTGGACAAACTCACTGTGGGCCGTGCAGCCTCGGCACCCAGGCCCATCCCACTCCAAGGGCTCCTGCAAATGCATGGAACTCCACCGCAGGCTGCACTGCCAAGACCCCCCAGCCAGCCTTGGCCAGTGCTGCCACAGCCAGGGTTACTGGTAGCTGTATAATGCACTTCTGCACTCCAGTGCCCTCCATGCTTCCTCACCTGTCCCATCCATCTGGCCAGGGACATGGGAAGTCACACGACACTGCGCCTTCCCTCTGAGGCCCTCTCTACTACTCTGTGGAGCCCTCCACCCAACCAGAGAATGCTGGAGCCACCCACTCTCTTTGTCAAGCCACTGGGAGACAGGCATTGCCATAACTGTGGGCACCATCCCCACCCCTGCTGCTGGATCCGTGTCTGACACTCTCCAACTCCCTGGCTGGGGAAGCCCCAGAGGAGCTACACTAGGTCATTTCCTACAAATACCTTCCAACAATAGAGTGATCACGCCAGGGTCCAATCTTGGAGAGACGCCTGCCAAGTCACAGGACGGCCAGAGGAAATGGTGAAAAATAATCATGGGGTGGAATCAATGGAAAAAGTCTGGCAATATGAATAATCAGAGTAGATCAACTCTCCCAAGGAATGATAAGGCAGACACCACACAAGGTCCCATGCATAAACAAATGGCTGAGATATCAGAAATCAAATTCAGAATCTGGATAGCAAATAAGATCAACAGAATGGAGGAAAAGATGCAATTAGAATTTCAAGCAGTAATCCAAAAGTTGTCTCAAGAATTCAGCGAATTCAAAGACAAAATGATCAAAGATTTTGACAGGTGGAGACAAGAAGCTGAAGTGCTCAAAGATCTGAGAAACACAGTAGACTCTCACAGCAACAGAATGGAGCAAGGAGAGGAAAGGACTGCTGACATTAAAAACAAAGCTTTCAAACACTCCTGAACTTACAATGAGGAAGAGAAATGGAAGGCAAAATTGGATCATTCCCTCAGACAGCTCTGGGATAACTCAAAGAAAACCAATATTTGCCTTATAGGGATACATGACAATGACGAAGTGGCATCACAAGGCACAGAGTCTCTTCTTTATGAGATTATGAAAGAGAACTTTCCAGACATGCCAAGAGTTTCTGAAATTCAGGTATCAGACAGTTTCAGAACCCCAGCACGACTCAACCTGAATAAGGCATCCCCCAGGCACATTATAATTAACTTCACTAAAGTTAATATGAAGGAAAAAATTCTGAAAGCAGCTAGACATAAGAAATCCATCACCTACAAGGGGAAGAATATTAGAATAACTGCAGATCTCTCTGATCAAACCTTTCAAGCTAGGAGAGAATGGTCATCGACTTTTAATCTCCTAAAACAAAATAACTTTCAACCTAGGATCCTGTACCCAGCTAAACTGACTTTCATTTATGATGGAGAAATTAAATACTTTGACGACATCCACATGTTGAAGAAATTTGCTATAACTAAACCAGCTCTCCAGGATATTCTCAGACCTGTCCTCCATAATGACCAGTGTAATCCTCCACCACAAAAGTAAACTCACCCAGAAACTTTTTATCAAATTTCAACTTCCACAGTGATGAAAGGATTAAAAATGTCCACTGGACTTTCTAAAGATTCATCATTGTTTTCAATTAATGTGAATGGTTTAGATTGTCCTCTAAAGAGACATAGGTTGGCTGACTGGATACAAAAACTCAGGCCAGATATCTGCTGTATACAAGAATCTCACCTTAGCTTAAAAGATAAATTTAGACTCACGGTGAGGGGATGGTCATCTATATTCCAGGCAAATGGAAAACAGAAAAAAGCAGGTGTCGCAATCTTATTTGCAGATAAAATAGGCTTTAAACCAATCAAAGTAAAGAAGGATAAAGACGGACATTTCATATTTGTTAAAAATACTACTCAATATGATGAGATTTCAATTATTAATATTTTTGCACCCAACCAGGATGCACCTCAATTTATAAGAAAAACTCTCATAGAAATGAGCAACTTGATTTCTTCCAGCTCCATAGTAGTTGGAGACTTTAATACTCCTTTAGCAGTGTTGGATAGATGCTCCAAAAAATAAGCTAAGTAATGAAATTTTAGATTTAAACTTAACCATTCAACAACTGGGTGTGATCAAAACTGGCACAAAAACAGAGAGGTAGTTGTTTGGAACAGAATAGAGAACCAAGAGATGAATCCAGCTACTTACCGTTACTTAATCTTTGACAAGCCAATTAAAAACATTCAGTGGGGAAAAAGATTCCCTGTTTAACAAATGGTGCTGGGTGAACTGGCTGGTGACCTGTAGAAGACTAAAACTGGACCCACACCTCTCACCATTAACTAAGGTAGACTCTCACTGGATTAAAGATTTGAACTTCAGACATGAAACTATCAAAATATTAGAAGAAAGTACAGGGGAAACTCTTGAAGGAATTGGCTTGGGTGAATATTTTATGAGGAGGACTCCCCAGGCAATTGCAGCAGTATCAAAAATATACTACTGGGATCTGATCAAACTAAAAAGTTTCTGTACAGCCAAGAACATAGTAAGTATAGCAAGCAGACAGCCCTCAGAATAGGAGAAAATATTTGCAAGTTACACCTCCGACAAAGGTTTGATAACCAGAATACACAGAGAACTCCAACGTATTAGCAAGAGAAGAACAAGTGATCCCATTTCAGAATGGGCAAAGGACTTGAAGAGAAACTTCTCCAAAGAAGACAGGCACACGGCCAATAGGCACATGAAAAAATGCTCACCATCCTTAATTATCAGATAAATGCAAATCAAAACTACTTTGAGATATCTCCTAACTCTAGTAAGATTAGCCCACATGACAAAATCCCAAAGCCAGAGATGTTGGCATGGATGTGGAGAAAGGGAACACTTCTACATTCCTGGTGGGAATGCACACTAATACCTTCCTTTTGGAAGGACGTTTGGAGAGTACTTAGAGATCTAAAAATAGACCTTCCATTCCACTCTATAATTCCTTCACTAGGTATATACCCAGAAGACCACAAATCACACCACAACAAAGACATCTGTACCAGAATGTTTATTGCAGCCCAATTCATAATTGCTAAGTCATGGAAGAAGCCCAAGTGCCCATCGACCCACAAATGGATTAATAAATTGTGGTATATGTGTACCATGGAATACTATGCAGCCTTAAAGAAAGATGGAGACTTTACCTCTCTCATGTTTACATGGATGGAGCTGGAACATATTCTTCTTAGCAAAGTATCTCAAGAATGGAAGTAAAAGTATCCAATGTACTCAGGGGTACTATGAAGCTAATTTAAAGGTTTCATATGAAGGCTATAACCCATCTATAGCATAAGAATATGGGAAGGGAGGGGGGGTCGGCGTGGAGGGAGGGTAATTGGTGGGGCCACACCTATGGTGCATGTTAGAAGGGTACAGGTGAAACTTACTAAATGCAGCATACAAATGTCTTCATACAATAACTAAGAAAATGCCATGAAGGGTATGTTAAACAGTTTGATGAAAACATTTCAGATTGTATATGAAGCCAGCACATTGTACCCCTTGATTGCACTAATGTAGGCAGCTATGAATTAATTAAAAAAAAGAAAAAGAAAAGAAAAAAAAAAGTCCTGCACCTCGTAGAATAAAAAGAAAAAATGTCTGTACTTCCCAAAGCAATCTACTGATTCAATGTCATCCATTAAAATACCAACATCCTACTTTCAAGACTTGGAAAAATGATTCTGCGTTTTTTATGGAACCAGAAAAAAGCTCGAATAGCCAAGGCAGTTCATAGTAATAAAAACAAAGCCAGGGATATCAGCATACCAGATTTTAGGCTGTATTACAAAGCCATAGTGGTCAAGACACCATGTTACTGGCACAAAAATAGAGGCACTTGGAATCAAATAGAAAACCTGGAAATGAAACTAACATCTTATAACCACCTAATCTTCAATAAACCAAACAAGAACATACAATGGGGGAAAGACTCCCTATTTAATAAACGGTGCTGGGAGAACTGGATATTCAATTGTAAAAGACTGAAACTGGACTCTCCCCTTTCTCCACTCACAACAAATTGATTCAAGATGGATAAAGGACTTAAACTGAAGGCATGAAACAATAAAAATCCTCAAAGAAAGCATAGGAAAAACACTGGAATATATCAGCCTCGGGAAAGACTTCATGAAGAAGACTGCCATGGCAATTGCAACAACAAAAATAAATAAATGGGACTTAATTAAACTCAAAAGCTTCTGTACAGCTAAGGAGACAACAAGCAAAGCAAATAGACAACCTACACAATGGAAAGGATTTTTGCATATTTTGAATTAGAGAAAAGCTTGATAACTAGAATCTATAGGTAACTCAAACTAACCCACATGAAAAAAGCCAATGATCCCATATATCAATGGGGAAGAGAGACGAATAGAACTTTCTTTAAAGAAGACAGATGAATGGCTAGCAAACATATGAAAAAATGCTCATTATACCTAATTATTTGAGACATGCAAATCAAAACCACCCTGAGATATCATCTAACCCCAGCGAGAATGGCCCACATTGCAAAATCTCAAAATTGCAGATGCTGACATGTATGTGGAGAGAAAGGAACACTTTTACACTGCTGGTGGGACTGAAAACTACTACAACCTTCTTGGAAGGAAGTATGGAGAACTCTCAAAGAACTCAAGCTAGACCTCCTGTTTCATTCTACAATCCCATTACTGGGCATCTACCCAGAAGAAAATAAGTCCTTTTATCATAAGGACACTTGCACTAGACTGTTTATTGCAGCTCAATTTACAATCGCCAAAATGTGGAAACAATCTAAATGCCCACCAATCCAGGAATGCATTAACAAGCTATGGTATATGTACACCATGGAATACTATTCAGCCATTAAAAAAAATGGATACTTTACAGCCTTTGTATTAACCTGGATGGAAGTGGAACACATTATTCTTAGTAAAGCATCACAAGAATGAAGAAGCATGAATCCAATGTACTCAATTTTGATATGAGGACAATTAATGACATGATGGGAGGAGTGGGAGGGGGAGAGCAGAAAGAGAAAGAAGGAGGAGGGGGTGGTGTCTCAGTGTGTGAAACACCTTTTGGGGGCAAGGCATAATTGTAAGAGGGAGTATACCTAACAAATGCAATCAGTGTAACCTGGTTTCTTCTACCCTCGATGAATCCCCAACAATAAATAAATAAATAATTTAAATAATAATAATGGTAATAAAAGAAAATCACATATATGTATGGGTGCATATATTTCTCTTTTTGAGATAGAGTTTTGCTGTGTTGCCAAGGCTAGATTGCAGTGGTGTCAGCTTAGCTCCCTTTAACCTCAAATTCCTGGGCTTAAGTGATTCTCCTGCCTTAGGCTCCAGAGTAGCTGGGACTACATGTGCCAGCACCACACCCAGCTAATTTTTCTATTTTTAGTAGAAACCAGGTCTTGCTGTTGCTCAGTCTGGTCTCACACTCTTGAGCTCAAGAGATCCTCCCTCCTCAGCCTCCTAGTGTGTTGGGATTACAGGTGTGAGCTACTATGCCCAGCCCAACATATATGTGCACACATATATATTTTAATGAAGCCTTTCTAGACAGATTTTTTCAATACATGGTGTTGAGAAAATTGTATATCCACAAGCAAAAGAAGAAAGTTGGACCCTTATACTATATACAAAAAAAAAAAAAAAAAAAACCACAAAAAACTCAAAAGGAATTAAAGTTCTAAACATAGAGTAAAACTATAAAAATCTTAGAAAAAACATAGGGAAAAGATTTATGATACTGAATTTGGCAATAGTTTCTCAGATATGACATCAAAAGTACACGTAACAAAGGAAAAATAGATAAATTTGACTTTATTAAGATAAAAAACTTCTGAGCACTAAGGATAGCATCAACATATGAGCAGGGAACCCACAGTATGGAAGAATCGTTTGCAATTTGTATGTCTAGTAAGGAATTAATATCTAAAATACATAAAGAACACCTACAGCTCAACACAAAAAAACAAGCAAACTCATTAAACGGTGGGAAAGGAACTTGAGTATATATTTCTAAAGATAAGATACACAGATGGCCAATAAACACATGAAAAGATGTTCAACATCACTAATCACTAAGAAAAATCAATTCAAAGCCACATTGAGATACTACTTCACTCTATGAGGATGGCTGTTATAAAACAAACAGGAGATAACAAGTGTTGAGAAGTTGTGGAGAAGTTTGAACCCTTGTATATTGCTGGTGAGAATGTGAAATGGTACCACTACTATGAAAAACAGCACTGAGGTTCCTCAGAAAATTAAACATAGAATTACAATATGATGAGGTAACTTGACTTCTGGGTATATTCAGAATGAATAATTTGTATACCAATATTCATAGAAATAGTCAAAAGATGGAAACAACCCAAATGTCCCTTAACAGATAAATGGATAAACACAGTGTGTTTACACACAATGAAATAGTATTCAGCCTTACAAAGGAATGAGATTCTAATACATGCTTCAAGATGGATGAACTTGGAGGGCATTAGGCTAAGTGTGCTAAGGCAGACAAAAAATGCTTAATGATTCCATGGGAGGTCCCTGGAATGGTCAAAGTCATAGAGACAGAAAGTACTGGTGCTCCCCGGACCTCACTGGTGGGGAGTGGGGTTCACTGTTTAACAGGTACAGAGTTTTAGTTTGGGAAGATAAAGTCTTACAGATGGGTGGTAGCAATGACTGTAGAGCAGTATGTGTGTACTTGATCCCAGTGAACTGCATACCTAAAAATGGTTAAAACGGTAAATTTTAGGTAATGTTTGCCTCAACAAAATTAAGACTTTCTGAAAAATATTAGGAATAATTGTATAAATATTTCCAACATTTCACCATACATAAAAGACATATTTTAAATGTTATAATAAAATGTGTTATTAGACATTTGGCAGTTATTTTGCATATTTCTCTCCTGTGTTTTTTCTTCTCTCTCTGTCTCTCTCCAGACACACGTGCGTGCATGCGTGCACACACACATACACAGGTGTCATATTTTAAGAAAGGAAAAAATTATATTAAAATTGTAATACTCAGTGCAGTATATACCAATAATGCTTGTTATCTTGTATCTTTTACCTCTTACAGTGGCAGAAGTCAAACATGACTTGAGTATTGCAATTTTAATACAATCTTTTCCTTTCTTAAAACGTGTATACACTTTTTTTTGACACTATGTGTGTGTGTGTACCAGGGGTGTAAAAAAATGTACACACACTCTAAGTGCTCTTGTTGGAAGTAAAGTCGGCCGTTTCTGGAGTGTGTGCACTGCAGGTGACATCATGTGCAGCCCATCTGGGCACACGTGACCAGTGCTGGAACCTTTAACTCACTTCAGAAAGTGATGCATAGATAATATCTCTTAAAATGTGTATGTATTTTTGGCATCCTCTGAATATCTGATATATATATGTATTATCCAAAGCTTTCGAAAATTTGCCATTTGGCATCTACTTTAGATTGCTCTAACTCAAACTTTTTGAGACATTGCAGAGAACATGATTATAGTTATGGCAGTGGAGGAATAGAGAAAACTAAATGTATTCTCACCTGTACTAGTTGCCAACTTGGGCGGAGTTATTGAAATCTCACAACAACCTCATGTGACAGATACCATACCATTTAGCCAAATGTTAGCGAACCAAAGACTAAGAAAGACGGAGGCTCTTGTCCAGGTAGTGACAACTGGACATGCTGAGTACTGTTCTTTTCTTTTCTTTTCTTTCTTTCTTTCTTTCTTTCTTTCTTTCTTTCTTTCTTTCTTTCTTTCTTTCTTTCTTTCTTTCTTTCTTTCTTTCTTTCTTTCTTTTTTTTTTTAACTTTTGGGGCTTTAACTTTTTTACAATCTCCTTCCTCAGATATCTTTGCCTGCTCATTTACGGCCCATTCTGTTTTGCTTGCTTAGCTATTTAATAGTTCACTGAGCTCTACTGATGTGACAGGTACCAGAGATTTGGTGCAGATCTTGTCCTGCATGGAGCTGAAGACAAGAGTTTGTTAAGAACTGAGATATGCGATTCCTTATTAGAAACATAATTTTAATTCTGCTGAGAAAAATGATTTCATTCTTCTATAATGATGACTTATATTGGACAAAAGCCAGAAAAGAATGCCTTTTAACATTAGCAAAAGTGACCACAGATGTATGTTAAAGGTATAGAATATTGATTCTGACCTCTTAGAATCTTGAAATTTATTAGTATAGAAGGATGATTTGACAAATCAATTCCTAATTTGCTTAAGTTGGTAATTCTATTTTGTGATTTCATTTTTTTTCCCTTTAAGGGAACACAGAGATAAATCCCTGTAGTGATTGGGTTGTTAACTGTTTTCTTTCCATCTTTACTTCATATGCCTGTATCTTGTATTCCCATGTTGAGAACTAGCCATCTCTTTGAGTATGGGCAGTGTACAGCACTTAGGGCTGGAAATGTTCTAAGTTCTCAACTTTGGAAATGTTCCAAGTTATCAGTGCAGAGTTTCAACCTTGAACAATGAGAATAAAAGCAAAAAAAAAAAAAAAATCAGAACTTTAATGCAGCATTACTTGCCTCCAAGCTAGGATGGAAATACATGCAGTGGCTGCGGGAGAGCGTGCTGCCCACCCATGAGAGAGCCACTGTGGGATAAGACACGAGCAGAACAGGCCTAGAGGACCAGCACCTTGATGATGTCCAAGGCCTTCAGCAACATACCTCATAGAAGATAAGCATTGAAAAGTAAGAAAATAGGATGACATTTCACAATCAATACAACTGATTAGGAACTGTATGAGTTGAGTTGCAATTTAATTTAAAAATAATTTTTTTGACTAATAGTAAACATTTGTTAATTTTGATTTTGTGGATGTTTTTTCCTTGAGATGCGCATCATTCCAGGGACAGTTATGCCCATGGTGCCCATGGGTCAGATGACCTTGACTGAATAGGAGGTTAGCATGAGGCAATGCCTGAACACTGCAAATTGATGAGGGAGCACAGCACAGCTTCTTAGAACACAGCTGTGAAGTAAGTGGCTGACTTACTATTGATGAGCTCCATCCATACATTAGACAACATAGCGAACTTCACTGAAGCCCTGATCAATGTGATTACAATCTTTTTTTTTTTTTGTAGAGACAGAGTCTCACTTTATCGCCCTGGGTAGAGTGCCATGGCGTCACACTCTCACAGCAACCTCCAGCTCTTGGGCTTAAGCGATTCTCTTGCCTCAGCCTCCCTAGTAGCTGGGACTACAGGCGCCTGCCACAGCGCCCGGCTATTTTTTTGTTTTGCAGTTCGGCCAAGGC
>CAUYON010051111.1:0-17775 GCA_963573935.1 Arctocebus calabarensis | reverse complement strand
CTCAGAATGGGAGAAGATATTTGCAGGTTATGTCTCCAACAAAGGTTTAATAACCAGAATACACAGAGAACTCAAACATATTAGCAAGAAAAGAACAAGTGATCCCATCTCAGGGTGGGCAAGGGACTTGAAGAGAAACTTCTCTGAAGAATACAGGCACACGGCCTACAGACACATGAAAAAATGCTCACCATCCTTAATGATCAGAGAAATGCAAATCAAAACTACTTTGAGATATCATCTAACTCCAGTAAGATTAGCCCACAACACAAAATCCCAAAACCAAAGATGTTGGTGTGGACATGTAGAAAAGGGAACACTTCTACACTGCTGGTGGGAATGCAAACTAATGCATTCCTTCTGGAAATATGTTTGGAGAACACTTAGTGATCTAAAAATAGACCTGCCATTCGATCCTACAATTCCTCTATTAAGTATATATCCAGAAGACCAAAACTCACATTATAACAAAGGTATATGTACCAGAATGTTTATTGCAGCCCAATTCATAATTGCTAAGTCATGGAAGAAGCCCAAGTACCCATGGACCCATAAATGGATCGATAAATTATGGTATATGTACATCGTGGAATATTATGCAGCCTTAAAGATGGAGACGTTACCTCTTACATGTTTACATGGATGGAGCTGGAACATATTCTTCTTAGCATAGTATCTCAAGAATGGAAGAAAAAGTATCCAATGTACTCAGTCTTACTATGAAACCAATTTATATCTTTCTTATGAAAGCTATAACCCAATTATAGCTCAAGAAGAAGGGAGGAGGGAGGGGAGAGGGCAGGGAGGGGGAGGATGGGTGGAGGGAGGGTAATTGGTGGGATCACATAGTGGTGCACCTTACAAGGGTACATGTGAAATTTACTAGGTGTAGAATATAAATGTCTTAATAACTAAGAAAATGTCATGAAGGCTACGTTAACTGGTTTGATGAAAACATTTCAAATTGTATATAAAACCAGCACATTGTACCTCATGATTGCATTAATGTACACAGCTATGATTTAATAAAAAATAATAAATAAAAAATAAAAATCCCTTTGCTGTTCTGTGACCACCAGGTAATTGGTCTATGAAGGAAAGAGAAAGAGCCATATAAGCAGAGCAGGATGGGCTAACAGAGTTGGGACAGGAACATCATGAAATCTCCCTTTGATTCCCTCCACTTCCCCTGACTTGCTCAATGGGATTGTCCATCTAACCTCACTTGACACAGGCCCAGGAGCCTTGTTTGGAGGGATGTGGAATCATCTGGTTATTTGAGGCTGCCTTTCCCATGCCCTGAATGATTCAAGCACAGGAACTCCCTTCTAACCTTAACACCGGCTTCCTTCACCACTCCCATTATGCGCTGGGGGGCAAGCATCAGTATAGAGCAGAACAGGATACTTAGCACATGCCATCCCCAGCCAAGTCACTCATAGGCTAACCTTTTTGAAAGACCTTTTTGATCTCCTTCCCCAATAACAAAACGTATTTAGTAACTATTTTCTTTCTTGCTTTCTCACTCTTTTTTCTTATGCATAAAAGTATATTAACTATATATTCCTTGGTTTATGATACAATCTCATCTTTGTACCATGCACACTCCACTTCTATTCAGTTTTTTAGTTTTGTTTTTTTTTTAATAAATAAACACCAGCCACCCAGCCCACAACCCAAAACAAAAATTAAGGCCTTGACAATAATCAACATAGCTTCCAAATTCCAAAGTAAACAGGAAAATGAATGGGCCAGTCCCCAAGCATAAAAAAGACAGAAGTAGCCCACTCGCATCAAAAAATTTCACTTCTAGCGTCCAAAGAAGTTGTCTTGTCCAAATGCGTTGATTTTTACATCCTGTAATGTGTCCTGTAATGGTATATCATTCTGTATTAATGATTCGTGCTTCCTGTAGAAACATGGGAGACGGCCCGGCCATGTCTGTCTTCAGCTTAACATGTAATGGCTAGCAGATTAAAGCCAGCTTCTCTGTAAGCCTGCCTGGGGCGCGGCCGGGAAGGGGTTAACGGCGCGGCCAGGTACCTGGGGAGAAGATGGTCCGACCCCGGCTCAGCCCGCCCGCCGCGCGCATGCGCCGCCGGCTCCGGGCGCCCAGGCCGCCTCCCTGCACAAAGGCCTGCTTTGTTCTCTCGGCTCTGTTTTAAATATCTGGCGAATATCCCCCCCATCCCTGCGCCAGATCCCCTGGCCTGGCTGCAGGCGCGGCACAAGGGTGCATTGTGGGGCCGAGCGAGGGGCGAAAGCGGGCTGGGGCAGCCGCTGGTGGGGGACGCCCCAGTTGCGGCGGGAGTTGACTTGGCCTGGTGGGTCACCTGGGCTGAGTTCGAGGGGGTGAGGCTGGCGGAAACCGGGTGGAGGAAGGTAGTTCTAGTCGTCGTCTTGTTCCACTCCCAGAAGTAAAAAATTAAAAATGGAAAACGGTGACCTTGGCAGTGAGCAGAACCGCTTCCAAACTAGGCCTGTGAGAGGGGCTGAGGTTGCAGCTGAGCTACCCCGCACGTCCTCGGGGACATGAACCTGTGAAGCCAGACGCTGGGTTTCTTATCAGGCCATCGCTGTACATATTTAGAAAGTGCCTATCACTCAGACACTTTGAAAAGCGTGGCATTCCAGCGCAAACCAACCCGAACAGGGAGGAGTGAGGAAAAATCCTTCCTTTCCCACACGTCTGGGGCTCAAGAGACGCTCCACGCGCCTCGGTTCCTGGCTTCATTTTAGGAATGGCCCCTCGGGAAAATCATACACTCCCTGGTTTGGTCCCTGCCTCCCAGGAGAGGCAGCAGGTGATTGGAATATGATTCAAACAAAACTAAGTTTTCAGCTGCGGTGGGGGGCTGGGGGAGCTGCCCCACCTCTTCCCCACCCTCCTCTTGCTGGCATTCATCCTGAACAACCAGGTAGCTTTCCTTCCCAGCTCAGGTGTTTACCTGCTACTGCAGAGGAAAGGTTCTTGCATTGTGTGGAGGCAGGAGGCGGGGTGGTGTTAAAAAATCACAGTCACAAAATCTCTTTCCCAATTTCTTCTTTAAATGTAGAAAAAACACTGCCTTTCAGACCAAGTCTTGGAAACTCAAAGCAAAATACAAAATATGGGCCTTAGCAACTCTGAATAGTGTACTTAATCTTAAATTTAATCTAAAGGAAGTTTTTGTATCCCAGTTTGTGAACAAAGCCCCCAATACCCCTCAGAATCTTGAAGGAAATTGTTACTCTTCCATCAAGGGCAGGTAAAGGAAGAACTGTCTTGGAAGGCTTTGATCAAAAGCAAATGACTTTATAGTTTTCTTGTGCTTATTCTGGGATTGAAAAGGAGCCCAAAGGTCCTCCCTCTCTCACAATTTGTTATAAATCTTAGGTCAGGGTCAGAGTGACATTTCCCTGATGCAAAGAGTATATATACTTCCAAAAATATTTATTTTTAATCATACTTCATAATTTTCGCATTTCACACATCGTTGCATTTTGCCAATACTCTAATACCTGAACATTAGAGCTGATTGCTCATTGACCACTCTCGTTTTGCAAATGAGGGAACTTGTCCAGAGCCATTTAGAAAGACAGGGCAGAGGCCAGACTGGAGGCCTCTAATTGGCTACTTAGTCATGGGCTAAAAGCCCAGATTTTCACCCACCTCTTCCTCACAAAATCCTTTCTGAGTAAGGGGAGAGGGGTTTTGAGGAAAGGCTCTTGGTATTCAAATAGCTTTGAGGAAAGGGAGTCTTTTTTCAGTATATCCCCTAGAACTGCTGAGTTTGCAAGGACCACACTCACTACAAGCTTGGAGACCTAAGTAATGTTCCCGCTGCCAGGGTTGCTAAGTGGCAGAGAAATCTGGGTGTCTGTTTCTAGGCACTCTTCAGACTCCTGAGGAGTTTTTTCAAGCAACACTAAGTGTCCTTTCAGCACTCTGTTGGCCAGTAAGCCCCCTATCTCGTCTGTGCCCACCCCTTCTCCTCTCTGTCTGCCTGCAGATCAACCTGGAGCCACACTATACAGGAAAGTGTTACCTAGAAATTGTCCTTTCTCCCTGATGAATGTGCTATATCTCCCCAGCTGTACAACAGGATGACAATCCCACAAACCATGTCCCCTCATGCTCTTCCAGACTCAGAAATACTGGAAGCATTTGAGCATGTGTGTGACATAACACAACCCAGAGAAAAACTTTCACCAACAGCCTCATTGCATGGCAGTGCCTGCCCACGTGAACCAGAGGTGCCAGGATTTATACTCATTGAGCTTCTGAGAATGGGATCATTCTAGATGACCTTCGGCTTATACCTTTGACTTTGACACATCCTTTTCTTTTCTTTTTTTTTTTTTTTTTTTTTTGAGACAGAGCCTCAAGCTGTTGCCCTGGGTAGAGTACCGTGGCATCACAGCTCACAGCAGCCTCCAGCTCCTGGGTTTAAGCGATTCTCTTGCCTCAGCCTCCCAAGTAACTGGGACTACAAGCACCCGCCACAATGCCTAGCTATTTGGGGGTTGTAGTTGTCATTGTTGTTTGGCAGGCCCGGGCTGGATTCGAACCTGCCAGCTCTGGTGCATGTGGCTGGCGCCTTAGCCACTTGAGCTACAGTCGCCGAGCCGACACATCCTTTTCTTAATACGTTGTCCACTGCTCTACACCACGACCCCAATCCCTTGAACCAACCTCTGGTTTCAAGCTTTCCCAGATTGAAGATGAACTCACATTTCAAGCCATCACATGGTAATGCTGCCTGCCAGCCAACAGTTCTATTTCAATAGCATCACCTTTTGACTTTTCAGCAGTGTTTGTGCAAGTATTTGAATATTTTCTTG
Organism: Arctocebus calabarensis; assembly: GCA_963573935.1. Taxonomy (NCBI): domain Eukaryota; kingdom Metazoa; phylum Chordata; class Mammalia; order Primates; family Lorisidae; genus Arctocebus; species Arctocebus calabarensis. Next base: position 12,951 of record CAUYON010051111.1, on the reverse strand, counting down.
CATTTTGACCTTATTTTATAAGAATGAATGGAAATGGAAAAATGAAGTGCTGATGTTTGTGATAAGAGGGGTAGGTCTTATAAACCTAACATAATTGAGACGGAGATGGAAATCGTTAGGCACACTGAAAGTGGAGAGTAGTTAGCTTCAATCAAATGCTTGGAGGATTTCAGCCAGCCAACACTGTGTTCAATTATGAAGAAAAAGAGTACAATTTGAGAGCATATATGAAATCCAGGACATATACGGTCCAAGATTATGTCTAAAAGGTGGTATAATTAGGGATTTACTATAGTCCCTCAATTCTAAAGCTGCATTGATTTAATAACAGTTTTTCAGGCTGGGTTGGAGAGATGCTATGAAACTAGAAACCAAGCAAATACAGTGATAATATTGTTTAGCTTCCTGGGAACAGAACCTTCCCTTACAACAGGCAAGTGTGCTGCTTTAGGGAAGCATTAAGTATGAACGGAGGGAGCAGCCTAGTGACTCTATCTCTGTGAGAGTCCCCGCAGCACCAACGCCAGGGACAAGGCCTTTAATTAATGTGTAGAAGGGATGGAACTCAAGAGAGCTGCCCCTCCACCCTGTGTGGCAAGGGTTTTACAGCTCACGTGTGGGGTGTGCCTTTTCCTATTTGGGCACCCGCTCCTTTTACAGCCAACATCCCAGTTCTCCCTGGGGGAATGTGCTTTCCCTTGTTCCCTCTGCCTGGAATGTCTGTCCTGCCTCCTTGGCTGCCTGGCCAGCCCTGGCTGGGCCCAAAGAACAGCTCAGGCTCAGCCTCCCTAGGCTCCAGTGCCTGTGCGCTTGCCATGTGCCGGCCGCCCTTCTATCCTTGTTCCTTCTACACCGCTTGGCCGTTCACTCACCTTTATGTCCTCAGCATCCACACTCGGTAGCCCCCACCCCGCATCAGGGTTTACAAGGTGAAGCAGGTGGGAAGGCATGGTGGGCTCTTGGGAACAGTGTTTCTGGCCAGCACCATTGACCTTTGCCTCCGGGTGTGACCTAGTACAGCCATTTTGGACACTTAGGTGCTAAAAACAAAAACAAAAGGCAAAAAAACCTATATTTATTCTGTAGAAGCCAAACCATTTGTTTCTAAATTTCTTTTTCTTTTTTTTCTTTTTTTTTTTTCAGGTTTTGGCCAGGGCTGGGTTTGAACCCGCCACCTCTGGCTTATGGGGCTGGCACCCTACTCCTTTGAGCCACAGGCACCACCCTGTTTCTAAATTTCTAAATGCTCCTCTCTTTGCCCCCTAGGCTCCCTCTCTGGGGGGCCTTCTTGCCCATCTAGTGCCCTATCCTTCAGGCCCCCCTTATGGTTTTCTACTAATACTTTCAGTAAGTCAGTCCACTGATTTTTTTTCCTTCAATTGTGGGATTCTTGCTGAATTCTTACCACTTTTCCTCTGGCAAAAACAGCCTAGAAATGCTCTCTGATCCAAAGAATTCTCAGGGAGGGCAGCCAAGTGAGTGCAGCACTGCTTAGCCATCTGGGGCTGTGATGTGATGTCTGATCGCCTCTTTAGAAACACTCCAGCCTTTTCCAGAGGTGCCATACAAATGGGGGGATACACCTCACAGTTGTCTTGGTTGGCATCCCTGAGTCGGTGAATGATGACAGGGTCTGAGCTCCACTCTTCCACTCACTAACTTTTTCTTCGCTTAACATACTCTGCCCCTGCTGCCCTTGGCTGTGACAATAGGGCACAACTGTCCAAAAAGCCAAGGGGAGCCAGCTCAGAGAAGCCCACCATTGGGCCACTGCCCACCCTAGTCAGCATCATGGCCAGTGGGTCTCTTCACCAGCACCCCAAGGCCATCAAGTCCCTGGCTACACTGCCCTCAGCACTAGTTAGTTCCATTTACTCTCCGGGTCCTTAGGACCTCTTTAGGCTCTCTGGGACTGTGCCCAGAGGCCACTTGATAGAAAGCTGATTCTTTTCCTGTGGGGCTCTGATCAGGACATATCTGTCAGGGGGTGAATTGGCAGAGCTAAAATGCCAAGGCTCAGACCTTTCTTTCTTGTGTGATTTGCCAAAATTCAAGGAGGAAAACATGCCTTCCCCCTGAACAGAGGGCTCCCCCACCGGCATTTGCATTCCCCCAATGATGTCTGAAGGGAGCAGGGAGCCAGTCCCCTCGAGGACAAGGCTGTAATTCAGCAAGGCTCCAGTGACATCCCGACGACCGTGAGAGTGCAGCTGGGGCAGTTTATGAACAGTGCTCAAGTCCCAGGGGAAGTTAGCCCTGTTCTCTAGCCCACAAGCAGCTATTGTTTGCTTTCTTGTTTTTCTCCAAATGTTTAGATGTGCTCAGAGCACAGAAAAGTCTGAAAGCAAGGCCATCAGCCAGGGCAGTCCTACAGCAGGGAAGCCTGCGGGCTGGAACTCTGTGGGGCCCTCCTCACCCCCCACCCCAGTCTCCACCCAGCTGTTCCCACCTCTTCCTAAAATGTGTCTGTGCTGAGAGTGGGGTGAGGGAGTGGGCTTTTCCCCGCCTGGGATGTTGAGACAACAGAGGGCTTGGCTTATTCCAGCACGTGAGGTATGAGATCGCAGCTCACAGTTGGGGCCTAGGCACAATTGCCCAGGTTACCTTGGACTGTCCAAAATGCGGGCCAAGAGAATCTGGACAACTCTCTTCTAATAGCTTGTCACTGCCCAAGGATGCTAGAGTTTAATAATCAAATGTTGGACCCCTGTCTGCATCAAGAACTTGGACCTCAAGTTTCAACCTCTTGAGTATGACTCCTAGTTCCAGTGCTTACTAGCTGTGCAACCTTGGGCAAGTTACTTGCCTTTCTGAGGTTCAGTTTTCTCCTAATGGCACCTACTTCACAGAGCTATCTGTGGGTTCGACGGGATAACCAAGGCACTGACACAAACCAATCCATGTATATTGGTTATTCCTTACATTACTATCATTAGTGATTGCTATTACACTATCCTGAGTGCATCTACTTTTGCATCTAAACCAAATGCCCTTAATGGTCTCCAGTTGTGGGTGAGAGAACAGCTGTGCAAGAACAGCAGTGCCAGAGGGATGAAGGATGAAGTGACTTGTGAGGCAGGGGAGGAAAAAACGTGCTCAAAAGCCAATCGCCTCCACCTCCACTCAGCCCTAGATCCTTTCTCCGAGGCTCATATTACCTGCCCTCCCCATGACTGGATTCTCAGCCTGCCACATGGCTCCACAGTCCCCCTAGGTTCAGTGAAACCTTCCCACCCCTGTCCAGAAAACTCCTCTCCCCTGTATACCCACCTCTGCAGCCACCACCGCTCAGCAACAGAAGGGGTGGGGGGGAGCAGAGGTGGAGTCTGTGGAAATGGTGCCAGGTCAAAGGATAGGCAGCTCCAGGTCCTGAAGTCCACAGGCCTTAGAGATTTGGGGGGTCCTTTTCCATTGGCCAAGGGTCACTGTGAAGGAAGATGAACAGAGTGGGAGGGAGGCAGGGATAACCCAGAAAAGGTAAGAGTGGAGACAGAGCCTGGGGGATGGCTCACATCCCTCCGTGGGGCTTTGGGGCTTCTGGCTCAAGAAGAACTATGATGACCCTGCCCCCTTCGGATTCATTAATCCTTTCAAGAATAAGACTCTGTGAGCCTCCGGTGACAGGGCCATATGGTTTCCTTATCTCCCTTATCTCCCAGCACTCACCTTCCATTTGGAATGTTTATCCCAAGATAACGATCAGATTCCACTTAGGGTGATTGAATGGGGGCTTCTGAGCATGCCCCCCCCCCCACGTGCACACATACAATTTCAAATGAATGGGCCCATCCAATAATAGATAAGCCTGAAAGGCTCTGCTGATGGACAGGTCTCCTGGCCCCTCCACGCACCCCAACCCCTTTCCCTTCACGCATCCCCCTCTTTGACCTGGGAGGCTCCACTCTTACCTGCTTTATATAGAGGAAGGAGCTCTATATGTGTGAGATTTCCATTGAGCAAAATGTAACTGCCTCAAACCATGTTTGGAAAGCCAGAGAGCTGATGCTAAACCAGCGATTTTCAACAGAAATGTAATGTGAGCTATCAATGCAAGCTGCATGTGTAATATTACATTTGCTAATAGCTACACTAAAACGGTAAAAATAAACAACTGAACTTAATTTTAAGAATTTGATTTGTAATTTATTGTATTATCATATTTATTTACTATAATTAATGTAATAATACAAAATATCTTTTCAACCTGCAATTAATATAAAGCTTATTTGTGAGGTACTTCAACATTCACTTTTTTGCACTTTGCCTTAGCTGCCTAGGGTGTATTGGACACTCACAGTATGTACACATTCACAATAGCCACATTTCAGGAGCTCAAGGGCTCCTGAATAGCAATTTTTATTGCTACTAATTTAACGTTAGTCTCTTCACCTGCTCAAAAAATTGTTCAGGGGGGCCTCCATTGCTGGGCTTTTTACCTACTGGCATGTAAAAGTGAAGATGGTGCCGAGTGTCTCCAAGTATCCATGCCCCGGGCTGCACTGCCTTTTTTTTTTTTTTTTTATTGAATCATAGCTGTGTACATTAGTTGGAGAGGGAGGCCTGGCAGGAGTAGGAGTCAGCCTTGGATCACCAATAGATCCTCCCTGATTCCAGGGAAGAGGAGACACAATTCAGTCATTGGCAGGACTCTCCGGCAAAGCCATCTCTGGTCAATCGGATACCATGTTTAAATGACCATTTGGGTTCTGGACAGGGAAACAGAGAAGTGAGTCTGTGTTTGGAGATTTGCATGTGTGTTTGGTCTATGCTGTCCTAGTGAATCTTTGATGAATGAATAATGTCACAGCATTCCTGCTAAGGTGGGGTAGGCCTGGGGCCTCCCTGACCTTCAAATCCAGATAAACATGTACAAGCGTGTGGAAGGATAGAGGGGAGGCCTCTGTCAGAAACGCCAGGCCTGAGGCTCAAATGAAGGAAGGCGGGGAGCAGGCTCCTCCTCAGAGAGGCCTTTGCAGATAGTCCTTTCTCCTCGGAGCACTTGACAATTCTTGAGACAAGAATAGAATAAAAATATTCTATTTTGATTTACTGACTGCTGTCCTGTTTTGTTTCTTGCTGCCTCCCCAGTGCCTAGAAGAGTGCCTGTCACTCTTAATAAACATGTGTGGATGGAAGAGACAGCACCAGGAAGTTGTGCCAGGCACACTGGGCAGGCCTGAAGGCTCTGAAATCTCAGGAATGGCGGGAGGGTAAGAACAAGGCAAGACGAAAGGCAGAGAGAGACGGTGGCCTGTGTGTGTGACTCCCCTAGTAGAGGGGAGAAAGCGAAGAATTTGCAGGAGTGGGGGAATATGATTGCAGCACGGAGGCAGCGAGATTATTTTGTCAGCAACATTTGGATCTCATTGCTGATGAGAGACATGTGGGCCCGGCAAGGAGACAATTGCGGTAGTCAAGACAGGATGTGAATAAGACATAAAGACGTGTTTCATCAGTGGGGATGGAAAAGAACCAGGGCTGTGGTGGCCAAGTTAAGGAGTGGGAAGGGTCGGCCCCAGAGTCCGCGAGTGCCTCTTCCCATGCCCCCGCAGGGTGCCACGCACGCGTGCACACATGCACACACAGGCTGCCCGCTAGGCACGTTTATTCAAAGGCCTCCACAGCACACCCTCGCACACTCTGCAAACCTCGCTTTCTGCTTCAGGCTTTGGCTTTTGTCTCCTGTTCGCATCTTACCATCTTACCGTAGCTTGAAAGGTTGCCTGGTGAAGAATGAGAAGTGCACAGCCCAGAAACTGGAGGAGACAGCATCTTCTCCAGGAACAGATTTGCTTCTGGCTAGTTGGGAGAGGGAAGGAGCCTCAAAGAAGGTCACAGGGTCCCCTGTGACAGAAAGGAGAGAAGAGGCCCAGTGAAGGAAGACCTGAAAGAGGAGAGGACTCTTTCTTTGAACTGGGCCAGAGAGGGCAACTGTTAGCTGACATCCTGACTCACACGTGCACACATGTGTGGGCCACGTGAAGGGTCTGTAATTGAGACTGGGGGCCTAGAGCAGGAGGCGAATGAGCTTCTTATTAGAAGTGGGTGGGGATAAACTTGGGGATCCAGCCAAAACAGGACTTTATTTTTAAAGAGCCTTAGATTGATGTCCCTGCTAGCCTAAATATAACTGAGCAGCCAACTTCTCCCCACCCCTGCCAAGCCTCCGAGCATGCTCCAAGACCTTGTGTTTAAAGAGAGAAGAAGAGAGAGAATGAGAGAGCAAGAAAGAGAGAGAGCAGGAGGAATACACAGATGGAAAAGGTCACACAGTTAGCCCTCTGAGTGCGCTGGTGGCAGGGAGATGGACGAGCTGGCTGTGTACACTCTGCAGTCCCCTGGCCTTCCCTTCAAAGAAGAAAGATCCAAGATTGCTGGGTGATGGGGGGAAGGAGCTAGCACCCACTTTGTACCTGGAATCTGCCTGGCCCAGTTGGGGACAAGTAAGACCAGGCTTGTGCTCAGGATGCTGGGAGTGCAGGGGAAGGGCGGGAGGGCTGAGCCAGAGTGCAGGCCTCTGGTCAATGCACCAACCCATCATCCCAGGGGACCCACAGGCAGAGGCCTCTGGGCATTCAAAGAGGAACTGCTCTGTATGGCCAGAGGACCTGAAAAGCCCATCTCTGAGAAGGAAGGATTTGAGATGGGTCTTAAAGGGCAGGGACAATTTGGACAGAAATGGGGAGAAAACAGCAAGAAGGAGAGGCAGGACCAGACAGAATGCATTTTAGGGGATTCTAAGCCTCAGATTTGCTAGGAGTATAAGCACGTGAAATAGAATTGTGGGGGTGTTTGGGTCAGAGTGGTTAGAGCCTGAGGTCTTGTCCTAGTGTCTGTAGATAAAGGGGAGCCTGGGGGGAGGGGGGGTGAAGGTAACAGTACGACCCTGGTGGATTGAAGGAAGGCGAATTTGACAATAGGTGTAGGGAAGAGCTTTCCTGGCCCAGGAAGGCCAGCAGGGGGTCTAAGTGGGGGGGAGGGAAGGGAAGACAGACTCCCAGATCTCAGGAACTAACACAATAGGAGTTTATTTCTTGCTCACAGGGCTAAGGGGAAGGGCTTTGCTTCTGGAGCAATTCAAGGGTCCTGAATTTGGAGGGGGTTCTGCTACCTTCAGTCTTGTAGCTCAGGGTCGCTATGGAATTGGCATCCATCCAGCACAGGAGCTTTTTACAAGCCTGTGTTCCACTGCTGGAACTCGGTCATGCAGCCCCACCCACATCCAATGGGACTGATAGCTAGTCCCTAGCTGGCCACGTGTCTCTGGTGGTCATCCCTGCCAGGTCAGGGACGGGGACAGGCACTGAGAGCTGAAGGAGTGAGTTGGCAACAGAAATGCAGATGGGGAAAGCAGAGAGAGTGAGGAATTAGAAGGAAAAGCCAGAGATAGAAAGGAAAGGAGGCAGCTTGAGGGAACAGATGGGGAATAGGACAGTGCCACCATGACTGAGAAAGAGCCCTTTAGTTTAGCTCCCACAAGACCTGTGGGAGAGGCAGAGGTAAATTTTAAGGCTTTGGGAAGCAGCCAGCCAGATTCTCTTGTGGCTTCCATAAGCACATCCTTGCATTAGGCGTACATGACCCCTGGGTAAGACATTAACTTTATCTCCAAACACACCGGTGGGTGGCCCAAAAGGGACCCCTTTCCAGGGATTCTCTGTAGTGCTGCGGCAGGAATATGGACTTTGGAGTCAGAAGATCTACAGTCCAGGACTAGCCACCTTGACATTGAGCAAAACCTAATCTCTCTGAGCCTCAGATTCCTCATCTATCAAATGGGCATTCTGGTAGCTACCTTTCAAGCCTATTGAAAGGATTAGAAGTAATTTGCTTTTTAAAGTGCTTAGCTCAATGCCAGTATATAATAATTCATGCAAGAAACATTTATTGTGCACCGAGTGAGGGCCAGGTACCTTACTAGGTGTTGGGAATTCAAAGGAACCAAAATTCCTACTCTCAGGAAGCTTATGCTGTGGCACTGTTGACAGACACAGAAGCAGACCCTTAAAGTACAGCATGGTACATGCAATGATAGTGGTATTCCCAGAAGAAGGAGACCCAGTCTTAGCTCATTGAGGGAGGTGACAGGTTGATTCATACTGGAGAAGAGAAGTTCACCAATACTCACTGGAGTATTCCAAGACAAAGGAACTACAGCAGCAAAGGAGCAACAGTGTGCAGCAAAGAATAGTAATATAATGTGTGTGTTGGGGCAGGTGCTAGGACATGGGTAAGGTGGGAATCTCACAGAGTTTAATGTCTCTGGCACCAAAATTGAAGCAGAAGTGATGAGAAATGCAATGGGAAGTGTAGGTAGTATCTTGAACTTTGAGACCTTATCTGTTGGTTTTTGGCCTTTACTCTGTGGGCAATGAGTGATCCTTGATGTTTTAAGTAGAAGACAGATAATGGTCTTATTTACCTATGAACTCACCATGGTTGCTATTTGGAAGGGAGATTTGAGGAAGACTAAGACATGGATAAAAGATGATTAAGGTTTCAGAGAGCTATGGTAATCATAATGATGGGTACGTACAATCATGTCTACTGTATGTTGCCTATGTACCATACGCCAGTCCTGTGCTAATGGATTTAATTTCAAATTTCACTTGTTCCTTGCTGATGCATAGCAAAACAATTGACATTTTTCTATTAACCTGTATCCTTCAATCCTGCTGTAATCACTTATGGGTTCCAAAAGGTTTTGTTTATTCTTTTGGATTCTCTGCATAGATCATGTTGTCTATAACAAGGAAAGTTTTGTTTTTTTCCCAATGGATATTCCTTTTCTTATCTTTTTGCATTACCTAGGACTTCTAGTATGATGTTGAAAAATAGTGGTGACAGAGGACGTCCTTACTTTTTTCCTAATCTTAGGGGGAAAGCTTTTATTTTTCTCACCATTAAGTAAGATATTAGCTATAAAGTATTTTGTAGTTGCTACTTTTTTAAAATCAAGTTCAGAAAGTTCCCCTCTTTTCCTGGTTTACTGAGAGTTTTTAATATGAATGGGTTTAGATTTTGTCAAATGCTTTTTCTGCATCTCTTGATGTGATCATGTGATTTTATTTTTTTAGCTTGTCAGTGTGATGGATTACATTAACAAATTTTTGTAATATTGAACCAGCCTTGGATACCTATGATAAATCCCCCTGATCATGATATATAATTATTTTTATACATTGTCAGATTCAATTTGTTAATATTTTGTTGAGGATTTTTATATCTATATTCATGAGACATAATTGGTCTATAATTTTCTTTTCTTGTAATGTCTTTGTCTGATTTTGGCATTAGGGTAAAGCTGACCTCGCGATTGAGTTTGGAGGTATTCCTTCTGCTTCTATCTTCTGAAAGAGATTATAGCAAATTGGTGTAATTTCTTTCTTAAACATTAAATAGAATTTACTAGTAAGCCCACTTGGGCCTGGGCCTGGGCCTGGTGATTTCTCTTCGGGGGGATATTAAATATTGATTCAATTTCAGAATCTCCTTACAAATAATATTCCATTACATGTATACACCACATTTTGTTTATCCATTCTTCACATCAGTGGGTTGCTTCCACATTTCAACTATTGTGAATAATGCTGCTATGAATATGGGTATACAAATATCTCTTCAAGACTTTGCTTTCAGTTCTTTGGGGTATATACTCAGAAAATGGAATTGTTGGGTCATAATATAGTAATTCTGTTTTTAATATTTTGAAGAACTACCATACTGTTTTCCACGGTGGCTGTACCATTTTATAGCCCTACCAATAGTGTGCAATGGTTTCAATTTCACTGCATTCCCAGCAATACTTTTCGGTTTCTCTCTCTCTCTCTCTCTGTTTGTTTGTTTGTTTGTAGTAGCTACCCTATTGGGTGTGAGGTGCCTCATTGCTTTTTTAAGTTTACATCATATTATAAGCACATTGTCATTAGAAACTCTTCAGGTACAGATCCCTCCTCTATTGTTGAGAATTTCTGATTTTTAAAATTTCAATATTTTTGATATTATAAATAAACTTTCATAAAACTTTCCTGCATTTTAGATTATTTCTATAGGTAAGAAATGCCAAATAAAGTATAGACCACCCAGTTAAATTTAAATCTTAGATAAACAAGGAATGATTTTTAGTGTAAGTATACCCAAAATATTGCCTGGGTCAAACATTCTACAAAAGTATTTCTTATATACCCGAAATTCATATGTAACTGGGCATCTTACCTTTTTATTTGCTAAAACAAGCAACTCTATCCTAGGTACAATTCCCAAGAGTGGAATGCATAGGTCAAAGTTAATGAACATGTTTAAGGTTCTGGATGCACATGGCCAAAGTCTTTTCAGCAAATAATACTAGTTTTCTTTTCCCAAACGGTGAAGGAGAATGCATGCTTCCCCCAAAAAGTGCTAGCCTTGAGTTATTTAATTTAAAAGTAAATGACACTGCTTCTTTGATAGGTAGGAAATGATTATTCATAAAGCTTTGATTATCAATGAAGTTGACCCTTTATTTTCAAAGGACTTTCATACTTTTCTTTATGTAAATTGATGTTTCTGTCCTTTGCTCATTTATCTTTTTGCTTTTCTTGTCAAACCATATGAAATTTTAAAGGATAATAACCTTGTGTCTCTAACATTCTGTTGCAAATATTTCTCCCAGCTTCCTGTTTACCTTTAAAATTGGTTTATGTTATTTTCCAAAGTAAAGACATTGAAACATTTTATGTATTCTGATCTCTTCCCTTGCTTTCAGTTCAAGGTCCTTCTCATTTACAGATTATCTTTTCCCTACAATTGCTTCTAGAAATCTGTGTGGGTTCCTTTTAGTGTTTTTTTATGTTTAATGCTTTAAACCACGTGGAGTATCTTCAAAAGTGGTGTGCAATGAATTTCTAAGTTTTTTGTCTCAAATCTCTAATTTGTTTCAGCTCTATTTGCTGAATAAAATCCTTTTCTTCTCAATGACTTGTGATGCCTTTTAAGTCTCGTACAGAAATAAAAGTCCATTTTTCTTTAAAGTGGCCTCACTTAACGTCACTTAATCTCTCTGGCCCTTGTTATACTAACTATAATACAATGAGGCTATTTTATAACTCATTCATGTATTTAACAAATATTTATTGGACATCTTCTGTGGTTCAGGTATATAGGTAAAATTTCTTCTAATATTAAAATTCTAAATATAAAGGGATTTGTAGGCTGGTTCCTGTAGCTCAAGCAGCTAAGGTTCCAGCCACATATACCAGAGCTGACAGGTTCGAATCCAGCCCGGGCTTGCCAAGAAACAATGACAACTACAACCAAAAAATAGCCAGGTGTTGTGGTGGGCACCTGTAGTCCCAGCTACTTGAGAGTCTAAGGCAAGAGAATCACTTAAGCCCAGGAGTTGGGGGTTGCTGTGAGCTGTGATGCCACAGCACTCTACCCAGGGTGATAGCTTGATATATTGTCAGATCACTGGAGGATATTGGCATAATTTGCTTTACCTGCTAGATTTTTATTTCTGTCTTATATTAATCTATTCTACTGAAACTTAATTTTATTCATATCCTTTCCAGGAGTTTTACCTCATTGCTATATCATGTCTGATTGCATTGGCAATAACTTAAAATGATCGTCATATAGTAAAACTATATAGCAAAAGTGATACCTCAAGGCTGGGCATGGTGGCTAATGCCTATAATCCTAGCACACTGGGAGGCTGAGGTGAGTGGATTTCCTGAGCTCAGTAGTTCCAGACCAGCCTGAACAGAAGTGAGATTCCATCTCTAAACATAGCCGGGCTTTATGGTGGGTGCCTATAATCCCAGCTACTCATGAGAAGAATCATTTGAACCCAAGAGTTTGAGGTTGCTATGAGCTATGACGCCACAGCACTCTACTAAGGGCAACAAAGTCAAGCTCTGTCTTAAAAAAAAAAAATGGTGATAGCTGACATCCTTGTTTTATCTCTACTTTTAAAGAGGATGTTTCTAATGTTCTGTCATTAAGAGTAATGGTTTTGATTTAAAGTAGAAAGTATTTTCATGCTGGCTTCCCTTCCACCTACCCTGAGACAGAGTCCCTGTCTGTCACCCCAGCTAGAGTACAGGAGCATCATCTTAGCTTTCTACAACCTCAAACTCCTGAGCTCAAGTGATCTTCTGCCTCAACCCCCAATAATCTGGGACTACAGGCACCTGTCATTGTGCCCAGCTAATTTTTGCTACTTTTAATAGAAATGTGGGTCTTGCTCTTGCTTAGGCTGCTCTCAAACTTCTGACCTCAAGTGATCCTCCTGCCTTGGCCTCCTAGAGTGCTTGGATAACAGGAATGAACCACCACACCTGGCCTCATGTTAGCTTTTGATTTAAGGTAGAAAGTATTTTCACATTAAGAAAGTAATTATCTCTTCTTATTTTTCTAAGAGGTTTTTAAAAACATGAAGTTAGGAATTCTTATAGCGCTTATTAAGGTTGTTGTATCTTTTTTTGTTTTGTTTTTATTTATTTATTGGTTCAGATTCATTGAGAGTTCAAAAAATTAGATTATACTGTTTGCATTTGTTAGGTAAAGTCTCTCTTATAGTTGTGTCTCACCCCCAAGAGGTGTGCCACACACTGTAACCCCTACCCCTGTCCCTCCTCCCCTCTCCATTCCCCGCCCCACCTTGAATTTGATTTGAGTTTTTCTCTTATGCTGATATGTATTAAATCATCTACTGGCTTCATATTAGAATTGAGTATACTGGATTCTTGCTTCTCCAATCTTGTGGTACTTTACTCAGAAGAATGTGTTCCGGCTCTATCCAGATTAATATAAAAGTTATAAAGTCTCCATCTTTTTTTTTTTTTTTTTTTTGAGACAGAGCCTCAAGCTGTCACCCTGGATAGAGTGCTGTGGCATCACAGCTCACAGCAACCTCCAATTCCTGGGCTCAAGCGAGTCTCTTGCCTCCGCCTCCCAAGTAGCTGGGACTAT
>CAUYON010051110.1:0-14584 GCA_963573935.1 Arctocebus calabarensis | reverse complement strand
GGGTCGCAGGTCGCTCCAATAGGGTTGATGTGCGTTCCTCGACCTTGTCTCTTGGCTCAGCTCCAAACTGTTGGCTTTCTTGCTAAATTTCTGTCCTTTAACTCTCCTTCTGGACAGGAGTGTCTGCAGAAAGCTGGCTACGGACTGCCATCTTCATGCTTATACATTTTGAGCAATTTTCTATAAAGGATCTCATTTAAACTCCAAATAATATCTTATTTTGGAAGTGTCTGCAGTTTCTCCTGATAACAGTTTTCGTTGTAATAAAGTCTTACAGCATGAACCAGGAACAGCAAGATAATATTGCTATTACTATCTTTGTAATTATTATTTACGAAAGGTAAAAATGAATAGCTCCAACATTACTCCATGCCTTGCCTTACTCAAATTTGACTATATCCTGTTGTTTTCTATTTCTTTTATTTTATTTTATTATTTTTTTTATTGTTGAGGATACTTTGAGGGTACTGAGAACCAGGTTACAGTGATTGCACTTGTTAGGTAAAGTTCCTCTTATAATTGTGTCCTGCCTCCAAGAGGCATGTCACATACTGTCCTTCCCTTTCTCTGCTCGCCCCTTCTCCCCTCACCATGTACCAGGTCGTCAATTGTCCTTATATCAGAATTGAGTACATAGGATTCTTGCTTCTCCGTTCTTATGATGCTTTACTAAGAAGAATGTGTTCCATTTCCATCCAAGTTAATACGAAAGACATAAACTCTCCATCTGTTTTAGTGGCTGAGCATTATTCCATGGTATACAAATACCATAGGTTGTTAATCCATTCCTGGATTGGTGGGCATTTAGGTTTGTTTCCACAGTTTGGCAATTGTAAATTGAGCTACCCTAAACAGTCTAGTGCAAATGTACTTATGATAAAATGATTTTATTTCTTCTGGGTAGATGCTCAATAATGGGATTGCAGGATCAACTGGGAGGTCTAGTTTGAATTCTTAGAGGATTCTCCATGTGGCCATTCAAAAAGGTTGTATTAGTTTGCAGTCCCACCAGCAGTGTAAAAGTGTTCCCTTCTTTCCACTCCCCGCCAGCATCCGCAATTTTGAGATTTTGTTATGTGAGCCGTTCTCACTGGGGTTAGATGATACCTTGGGGTGGTTTTGAGTTGCATTTCTCTGATGATTAGTGACAATGAGCATTTTTTCATATGTTTGTTAGCCATTCATCTGTCTTCTTTAGAGAAGGTTCTATTCATCTTTCTTGCCTGTTGATATAAAGGATTGTTGGCTTCTTTATATTGATTAATTTGAGTTCTCTGTAGATCCTAGTTATCAAGCTTTTCTCTGCTTCATAATAGGCAAATATCTTTTTCCATTCTGATGATTGTCTGTTTGCTTTGGGTTGTTGTCTCCTTAGCTGTACAGAGGTTATTCAATTTAATTAAGTCCCATTCGTTTATTTTTGTTGTTGCAATTGCCACTGAAGACTTCTTCATAAAGTCTCTCTCCAGTGTGATAATGTCAGGTGTTGTGTTTTTTTTTTTAATAAACATCAATTTTATTTTTTAAATTGAAGGTGAATGCCAACATTAAGCAATGACAGACTTAACACTCATGTGGGATGCTGGACCTAATGCATAGCATTACTCATCAGAGAAGAATGCACAGGAATGTTCACAGGATTTCCCCCACCCCTCATGAACCTCCTACAACAATGAGCTATCAGCATCAGGGCTTTATTCACCCAACCAAAACCAGTAATAAGGAACCATCATCTCCTTAGCAGAGTGTGGAAGACGCTATTTAATGAACTAGCATAGAGAGAACAGATCAATCACCTTAAAAGAATATCTCACAACAATCAAAATATTCAAAAATCATGGCTTACTCAACATACAATTCTGTCATTTATTCCCCACATTTGAAAAGTCAAAATATCACTTGAGCCACTCTGGGTTGTTTGTGGGTGAGGAAGTCAATGGGCTAAAATAAAATGGAAAGACATCACCAGAAGACATGCAAACAGGGTAAATAAAAATGAGTGCCCAACAACATTTTGGATAAATAACTGAGCTTGTCTTTTTCCTCAGAAATACAAACAAAGAAACTTGCCCTGAACCAAAAAACAAAGTAGGAACGAATTCCAAATGTGTGTGCTTGTTGCTCTAAGCTTAGTATACATTTACACTGGAAGCATGGCTGATGATATTTTGACATTCTTTTGTTTTTTTAAATGCTAAAGGCAAAGAACTTTACTCTTCAACAGAAGAGTAGACATAGGAGTAAATTATAAATGTGGATAAAGTGACATCCACAGGGTATGAACGTAGGGGCAAGGGGGAGGGGAGAAGGGGTAGGCTTTTGTGTTGCTTTGCTGTTGGCAGGAGAGCTAAGCAGTCTTAACCTCCTCCGGGGAGTGGCAGTCTAGGATTCTAGGTCTGCCATGAAGGGGAATCACAATTCCCAAGGCCCGCCATCTACCCCTTCTCCTCTTCTCCGAGGGCACCTACCTTACTGTAAGTCACTACTGATAAGTTGTTTGCGTGACTGCTGGGGGACAGATTTACAGAGTTCTATGAACCCTTTGAGAGTCTATTCTGATCTTGCTCGGTTTGGTCAGGAGCAGGAGCCCATGTGTTTTTGCTGATCGAGTTGAACCCGGAACCCTCAGGGTCTTTTAAGTTGTTTTCATCTGATTGTCTTTTGGGGAGAGGCAAACGGGTTGAGGTTTCCTTCTACCTTGCGATGAGGCTGTGGGTTGAACTCCGTTTCAAAAGACGACAGCTGCTGCGTCACTCCTAAAAGTCTACCCACCTCCACACTGAGGATCACCCATGTGACATCTCCACAGTAGAGTCCTGTAGCAGTGCACATCCGCCACTGTCCCTGATACATTCCTGCTCTGCTGGGGCTGCACATCTGGACGCTGACATCTGCAATCTCTTGGGGCTCTAGCGGTCTCACCATCACCACGTTCACATGTCCAAACTGGTCTCCCTCGGCATATTTAAGACAAGGGGAGGCCAGGCCTCTGCCCCAGAATTCTGGATCTGCCATGTTTTTCTTGAACTGAGTATCAGGAGGTATTGACTCCCCATCTCCTATGGTGACATCTTCAACAAAGGACATAGAGGGTACACTGATGTTTGGGCTCTCAAAGTCATAATAGGTGCCAACTGCTGCTTGCAGGTTCCAGCTGGTCGTCTCCAGGAAGAAGGCAGCTGGCAGGGTTGAGCTGGAAACCGAGCAGCCTCTGGAACTCGAAGATGAGCACGTCCTTGGCGGTGGTGCCCAAGCAGCTGAACTTCTGCATCAGCTTTGGGTCCAGGTCCACGTCCATGCCCTCCATGGCGGGACCGCCCGCCAGCTTCCCCACCTCCTCACAACCGAGCTGCCTCCGCCGCGCCGCTGGCCTGGGGACAGGAGGGGGCCCGCTGCTGGCCGTGGGCCACCCCGCTCCTTTGAGGTAGGCCCCGGGCCTCTCACCGCCTCACAGGGGTAAACTCACTCAGCCACTCACTCCTCTCATGCTCCCGCCCTCCTCCCCCAGCACGCTGCCGCCGCCGCCGCCGCCCACAGCAGGTGTTTTTAAGGATTTTTATTATTTCATGCCTTAGATTTAGATCTTTTATCCATCTTGAGCCAATTTTAGTGAGTGGTGAAAGGTGTGGGTCCAGTTTCAGTCTTTCACGGCAAGGCCATAGTGATCAAAACAGCATTGTATTGGCACAAAAATAGAGACATAGACATCAGGAACCAATAGAAAACCATGAAATGAAGCTAACTTCTCACAGTCACCTAATCTTTGACAAACCAAACAAGAACGTACACTGGGGGAAAGAATCCGTATTCAATAAATGGTGCTGAGAGAACTGGATATCCACATGGAAAAGACTGTTTCCTACTTCTAAACCTCAAAATACATGCAGAAGAATTGACAGACTAACTGGGAAAAAGCAATTCTACAATGATAGTACTGAATGTTCATACTCTTCTACAACAACTAACAGAAAAGCTACACAAAAAATCAGTAAAGATTTGGATAATGTGAATAACACTGTCAACCATATCAGCAACTGCCAAATATATCTTCTTTTTCAAGGGGTTATGATACATTGATAAAAATAGACCTTAAGCTAGGCTGTAAAACAAGTCTCAATAGATTTGAAGGAATTAAATCATATAAAGTGTGTTTTCTGATCATAGAGAAATTAAAAATTAATAACAATATAACATTCAATATAACCTTTAATATTTAGAAATTAAACAAAATATTTCAAATCCCTG
This sequence comes from Arctocebus calabarensis, assembly GCA_963573935.1. Classification (NCBI taxonomy): domain Eukaryota; kingdom Metazoa; phylum Chordata; class Mammalia; order Primates; family Lorisidae; genus Arctocebus; species Arctocebus calabarensis. The sequence continues at coordinate 10,339 of CAUYON010051110.1, read as the reverse complement.
GGTCATAGAAGGAATCACAGGGGAAATTAGAAAATATTTTGAATTATATGATAAAGAACATGGAGATGTATACCGTGTTCATGCGGTGTTAAATATTGTTATCACTTCACACCAAGTTGAGCTACATATTCAATACAATTTTAATCTAAATTTGACTCATCTTTTTACTAGAAATTGGTAAAACAGATTTTACAATTAAATGTAGATGCAAACAAACTAGAATTGCTATAGCAGTCAAAGAATGGGTTGGCAGCCTTATGGTATATTGGGTAAGAGGGTGTCTATGCTGTTTCTATTATTACATTATTACATCATGTTGTAGTGTGTGCTCCTTGAGGAAAGGGTCCATGTGGTAATCATCTCTGTGTCCTGTAACATAAATAAAAATGTTTTCAGTAAAACATGTTGAATTGGTTAAAAAATAACTACCATATTTTATGTATATAATTTTAATTTTAGCAAAAAAGAAAGACTAGGCATATCAAGCCCTGAGCAGCCAAGTAGGATTCTCTGATGATAACATCAGAAATGTACCTCAGGCTCCGTGCCTGTGGCTCAAGACGCTAAGGCACCAGCCACATACACCTGAGCTTGCCGGTTGGAATCCAGCCTAGGCCCACCAAACAACAATGATGGCTACAACCAAAAGGTAGCCGGGCGTTGTGGTAGGCACCTGTAGCCACAGCTACTTGGGAGGCAGAGGCAGCAGAATCTCTTGAGCCCAGGAGTTGGAGGTTGCTGTGAGCTGGGATGCGATGGCACTTTACTCAGGGCAACAGTTTGAGGCTCTGTCTCAAAAAAAAAAAAAAAAAAAAGAAGAAGAAGAAATGTAGCTCAGCTCCAAGAGCAATTTCCAGAACTTTGGGACTTTGGTTTCCATGTAACACATGAGGCACTTCCCTTGAGGTTATTCAATGAATTTGGTTTTATATCAAGAAATTACTTGGAGTCTAATTTCAGCCAATCCGGGATTTAATTATTCACAGCAAATATTGCTTGCCAATTGACATCTTTGTGTATATTGCCTAATGATTCCAGTCTTCAATCACATGTGGTTTCTCTACTTTTAACATTATGCAACACTCAGTTCTTCAAAGTGAAAGGATCCCCTTTCAACATTTAAGATGCATTCCTTAGTTCTGAGCAACATTAGCCCATGCATTTTACATCATGCCAATTCTCTGATACTTTATTCTTAATCCACACCCTTGTGGGCTTTTATAAACATCTTTGATAATTCCAGAAGGCCATCTACTTTTTCTTAACAGAAGTTGCAAACTCTTAGCATGGTGTTGGCCCATGTTTGTGTATTTCCAACCATTATTCCTATCCAAAGTTATTTATTTATGATGATAGTTGTTTCAGGTTAGTTTCCACTGAGATCATCTATAATGGCTTTTAAAATAATCTTTTTGATTGTTTATCTCCTGGAAACTTTGCAGCACAGTTTTTTTTTTTTTTTTGAGACAGAACCTCAAGCCATCACCTTGGGTAGAGTGCCATGGCTGGCATCACAGCTCACAGCAACCTCAAGCTCTTAGGCTTAAGCAATTCTCTTGCCTCAGCCTCCTAAGTAGCTGGAACTACAGGTGCCCACCACAACACCCAGCTTTTTTTTTTTTTTATTGTTGGGGATTCATTGAGGTTACAAGAAACCAGGTTACTCTGATTGCATTTATTAGGTAAAGTCCCTTTTACAATCGTGTTTTGCGCTCAAAAGGTGTGGCACACACCAACACCCAACCCCCCCTGGCTCCTTCCCTCTCTCTGTTCTTCCTTTCCCTCATCCCTCTGTCATTCTTTCTCTCTCTGCTCTCCCCTTCCCTCACCTGCAGCAGATCATTAATTATCATTAATTGTCCTCATATCAAAATTGAGTACATGAGATTCATGCTTCTCCATTCTTGTGATGCTTTACTAAGAATAATGGGTTCCACTTCCATTCAGGTTAATACAAAGGCTGTAAAGTCCCCATTTTTTTTAAAATGGCTGAATACTATTCCATAGTGTACATACACCACAGTTTGTTAATCCATTCCTGGGTTGGTGGGCATTTAGGCTGTTTCCACATTTGATTATAAATTGAGCTGCAATAAACAGTCTAGTGCAAGTGTCCTTATGATGAAATGATTTTTTTCCTTCTGTAGATGCCCAGTAATGGGATTGCAGGATCAAATGGCAGATTTAGCTTGAGTTCTTTGAGAGTTCTCCATACTTTCTTCCAAAAAGGTTATACTAGTTTGCAGTCCCACCAGCAGTGTAAAGGTGTTCCCTTCTCTCCACATCCATGCCAGCATTACAGTTTTGAGATTCTGTGATGTGGGTCATTCTCACTGGGGTTAGATGGTATCTCAGGGTGGTTTTGATTTGCATTTCTGTAATAATTAGGGATGATGAGCATTTTGTCATATGTTTGTTAGCTGTTTGTCTATCTTCTTTAGAGAAGTTTCTATTCATGTCTCTTGCCCATTGATATATGGGATTGTTGGCTTTTTTCATGTGGATTAATTTGAGTTCTAAGAGGAAAAGCTTTTAGCTTTACTCCATTCAGTAAAATATTAGCTGTGGGTTTGTCATAGATAGTTTCGATCAGTTTCAGAAATGTGCCACGTATGCCTATACTCTTCAGTGTTCTAACTAGAAAAGGATTCTGGATTTTATTGGATGCTTTTTTTGCATCTATTGAGAGGATCATATGATCTTTGTTTTTGCTTCTGTTAATATAGTGGATGTTTATGGACTTGCATATGTTAAACCAGTCTTGCATCCCTGGGATGAAACCTGCTTGATCATGGTGTATGACTTTTTAAATGATAAGCTGTAATCTGTTGGCTAGGATTTTGTTGAGAATTTCTGCATCTATATTCATGAGTGAAAATGGTCTGAAATTCTCCTTTTTAGTTGGGTCTTTTCCTGATTTTGGTATCAGGGTGATGTTTGCTTTGTAGAATGTGTTGGGGAAGATTCCTTCCTCCTCAATCTTTTGGAATAACTTCTGCAGTATGGGAATAAGCTCTTCCTTGAAGGTTTGAAAGAATTCTGGTGTGAAGCCATCCAGACCAAGGCATGTTTTGGTTGGAAGATTTTTTTATTGTTTATGTAATCTCAATGCTTGAATTTGGTCTGTTCAGGAACTCTATTTCTTCCTGGCTAAGTGTAGGGAGATGGTGTGATTCCAAATATTGATTCAGTTTTCCTTCACATTGTCAAATTTCTGGGCATAGAGTTTCTGATGGTATTCAGAGATGATCTCTTGTATCTCTGTGGCATCAGTTGTAATTTCCCCTTTATCATTTCAGATTGAGATTACTAGAGATTTTACTTTTCTACTTCTCGTTAGTCTAGCCAAAGGTTTATCTATTTTATTTATCTTTTCAAAAAACCAACTCCTTGTTTCATTAATTTTCAGAATGCTTCTTTTGTTTTCAATTTCATTGATCTCTGATTTAATTTTGGATATTTCTTTTCTTCTACTAAGTTTATGCTTAGATTGTTCTTCTTCCAATTCCATAAAATGGCTTGTGAGTTTGTTGATATGCTCTCTTGTTGTTTTTCAAATGCAGCCATCTAACGTGATAAATTTTCCTCTTAGAACTGCTTTTACGGTATCCCACAGGTTTTGGTGGCTTGTGTCTTCATTGTTGTTATGCTCATGGAAGTTAACGATTTCCTGTTTTATTTATTTCTGCACCTAGCTGTCATTCAACAGAAGATTGTTTACTTTCCCTGCCTTGTTGTGGTGTTGAACATTTTTGTTGGAGTTGAGTTCCACTTTTAGTGCCTTGTGTTCTGACAAAATACAAGGTAAAATTTCAATTCTTTTGATTCTGTTGAGGTTTGTTTTGTGTCCTAGGATATGATCAATTTTGGAGAAAATTCCATGGGCCGATGAGAATAATGTATATTCTTGATCTTTGGGATCGAGTGTTCTATACACGTCTATCAAGTGCAGTTGTTCTAGGGTCTCACTTAAGTTCCTTATAGACTTGTTTAATTTCTGTTTAGAGGATCTGTCCAGCTCTGTAAGAGGAGTGTTAAAATCCCCTGTTTTTATGGTATTATAGGATAGCATATTGCTCAGATTGAGTGTGGTCTGCTTCAAGAATCTAGGAGCATTTAAATTGGGTGCCTAAATATTTAGAATTGAAATGTCTTCTTGTTTTATTTTTCCGTTGAACAACATAAAGTGACCATCTTTGTCTTTTTTGACTTTAGTTGCTTTAAATCCACATGTATCTGAAAATAAGTTTGCAACTCCTCTTTTCTTCTGAGTTCTGTTTGCCTGAAAAATTGTCTTCCAACCCTTAACTCAGAGTTTTAATTTGTCTTTTGAAGCCAGGTGTGTTTCCTGCAGATAGCAAATGGATGGCTTGTGTTTTTTAAATCCACTCAGCCAATCTGTGCCTCTTCAGTGGGGAATTCAAGCCATTAACATTTATTGAGATAATTGACAAGTATGGTAGTGTTTTATTCATCTTATGTTGTGAGAGTCCATTGCTTAGTTTGATCTTTTGCATCAGTATGGAAGTTAGGTTCTGTCTTTTAATTTCTGAATTCTTACTTTGCTGTTCATCCATTTTGATGGTCAGTATGTAGAAGAGGTTGAAGTGTTTCCTGTAGAGCTGGTCTTGTTTTGGTGAATTTCCTTAATGTTTGTATATCAGTAAATGATTTGATTTCTCCATCAATTTTAAAGCTTAGCTTCTTAGGGTATAGTATTCTGGGCTGGAGATTGTTCTGCTTAAGTAGATTAAAGGTAGATGACCATTGTCTTCTTGCTTGGAAAGTTTCATTAGAGAAGTCTGCAGTCACCCTGATGGATTTACCCCTGTAGGTCAACTGGTGCTTTCTCCTGGCAGCTCGAAGAATCTTTTCTCTTGTCTTGACTTTGGACAGGTTCATCACAATGTGTCTTGGGGAAGCTTGGTTAGAGTTGAGGTGACCTGGGGTCTGATATCCCTCTGAAAGGAGAGTGTCAGAATCTTTGGTGATATTTGGGAAATTTTCATTTATAATATTCTGTAGTATGGCTTCCATTCCCCAGGGGAATTCTTCTTCCTTTTCTGGGATACCTATAACTTACATGTTTGAACCCTTCATAGAGTCCTACAATTCTGTTAGCGAACATTCTGCTTTCTCTCTCTTCTTTTATGCCTCTTTAACTATCTGAGTTATCTAAAGAGCTTTGTCCTCTACCTCTGAGATTCTTTCTTCTGCATGGTCTCATCTGTTGTTGATACTTTCTATTACATCTTTAAGTTCTCTAACTGACTGCTTCAGTTCCTTCAGCTCTACTATATCCTTTCTATATTCTTCATATCGTTCGTCTCTTAATTGAGTTGTTTTTGGATTTCCTTTTGGTTATTTTCTACTTTATGAGTAGTTTCCTTCATTGTTTTCATCATCTGTATTCTCAATTCTCTTTCTGTCATTTCTAACATTTCTTTATAGGTGGAATCCTCTGCAGGAGCTACCTCATGATCCCTTGGGGAATTGCTCTGACTGGTTTTTCGTGTTGCCAGGAGTTTTCTGATGATTCTTCCTTATGAATGATTTCTTTTACCTGTTTCCTTGCCCTAATTTTCCTTTCACTTCATCCTGCTCTTGAAGTTGCGTGCCTCTGGGCTAGGGTTTTGATGAGTCCTTTTGGTACAGGACCAGAAGGATGAGAAGATTGAAGATCAAGAAGGGAATAAAGAAAGAAAGAAAAAGAAGGAAAAAGAAAGAAAGAAGGAAAAGAAAAGAAAAAGGAGAAAGGAGAGGGGGTGGGTAGAAGCAAGTATTGACAAAAAGAAGAGAGGGACAGAAAGAGGGGGACAGGAATGATATAGGTGTATGGGAGGGTACTTTGACCAACCTTAAGATCTCCCAAGCTGGAGGAGCCAAGATGGTGGTCTGTAGCCAGCTTTCCGCAGAGGTTGCCATCCAGAATGAGAGTTAAAGGACAGAAATTTAGCAAGAAAGCCGATGGTTTGGATCTGAGCCAAAAGAGAAGGTTGAAGAACGCACATCAACCCTGCTGGGGGGAACAAGGATACAAACAAAATGTACAGAAAACATCACCAAGTGGACGGGAGTCCTGTCCCCCAAGAGAACGGTTCGCAGTATACTTCATACCTCCATACAAACAAGCGAGCAGTTCAGATGTCCTCCCACTTTACCCCACGGGAGAGACCCTCTAAACCAGACCTCCAGCTTGGCACCTGTGGCTTAATGGGCTAAGGCGCCAGCCACGTACACCTGAGCTGGCCAGTTTGAATCCAGTCCAGGTCCACCAGACAACGATGATGGCTGCAACCAAAAAATGGCCAGGTGTTGTGGCAGGCACCTGTGGGTCCCAGCTACTTGGGAGGTGGAGGCAAGAGACTCACTGGAGCCCAGGAATTGGAGGTTGCTGTGAGCTGTGATGACATAGCACTCTATCCAGGGTGAGATTGAGGCTCTGTCTCAAAAAAATAAAAAAATAAAAAAAAAAAATAACAACCGGACCTCCTTCCCCAACTAGGGTGCCATTGCACTCTCCTGCCAGGCGTAGAACTGTATAAAACTGTATATATTCTCTACTTGCAAGTTTGAACTCCTGGCACTCCCCTCCACTTTCACCACGAGGTCTGGAGGTCTGTCCCCCATGGAGTCCAGATTCTTGGGCATTTTCTCGAGGGTTGTGGATGGAGTGCAGACCATTGCTGATCTGTGCTGATTTCCGCTTGGGAGTGATGAGTGGAAAGTGAGCTGAGAGGAGGCTGAGCTGGAGAGGCAGTCCCCTGAGGCACAGAGCTGCAGCTGCAGCTGCGGGAACAATGACAGTGGGGCTTGCACCCCTGGGGATGTTTTGAGGAGACACTCCCAGTCTCTCTGGGTGTCCAGGGGAAGGTGAGTGGTTCTCTGGTGGCAGCCACCGGCAGAGTGGACCTCAGCAGAGGTGCAGGCCACGGGAGTGAAGGGTATGCCTGAGACAGTAATGGCTGGGGCGGGGCACGGGGATTAGAATACCCATTGAGAAAGCAGATTCCAAGGGTGGAGACTGCTTTACTCAGCTTCAGATGCACCTGGCTCTTAGAGGATGAAAGCTGAGACAAAGGGCTGGAACTCTCAGACTGAGTCAGACCTATTTATAGCCCAACATCTGATCCACAGGAAAAATTCTGCGAACTTGTTCTGTTCTATCAGCAACATCAATCAGGGACAGGCCTGGAACTGAGTGAATCCCCCCAGCCCTTATCAAGTACCCAGGTTGTTATGCCTCACCTCCCCCTGCTAAACAGTGACAGAGCCTGGCAGACTGGCTGAGGAGCCACACACACCCCTGTGACCCAGGCTGGTACAAACCTCTGGAATATCTGCTCATTGGAGGGAACTGGATCACAGTTCTGCGGGGTTTCCAGAGACTGGGTGTGACAGAGGGGCAAGGTGGGGAAGGAGACATCAACCTTCCCAGACTAATTTACTTGCTGGGGGGGGCCCTCCTGAGCTCATAGAGCACTGGAACAAGTTATACTAGAGCTGTCATCAGACTCCTGCTTTCTAGTTGCCAGAGACTTTTCAAGTCTTTTATTTGAGGCCAGTGCTGGCTGGGACTGGGACCTCTTCAACTGGGTCAATCACCCAAGGACTTTCCAAAGTAGTACCCTAGGTGTGTGGTAGTGTGAAGGTTTGATTTTCCTTTTCCAATTGTTGCCTGTAGGGGGCGCAGTGACCTAACAGCTGGTATTTCTCCACAGCTCAGACTTCAACACAGAGTAACTGATTCTCTAGGGTAAGACAGACAGCAGCTGAAAATAAGACAGAGCCACTTAACCCCACCACACCAAGAAGGTCCCCAGTTTCGCAGGCAGTAGCACCATATGGGACCTTGGAAAAACTCTGGGGGAAAAGGCACAGACACCAGTTCCACATTTCAGGCAAATGACTGGCCAATCACTACTCCTAGAACCCCCAACCCAACTTATCCTTATCTACTCATCCAGCCAAATGGTGCAAAATAATCATGGGGCAGAATCAGCGGAAAAGCTCTGGAAACATGAACAACCAGAGTAGATCAACCCCCCCCCCCAAGGAACAATTTGGTGGACACAAACGACGATCATATGCATAAACAGATGGCTGAGATGTCAGAAATCAAATTCAGAATTTGGATTGCAAATAAGATCAATAAAATAGAAGAAAAGTTGGAATTAGAAATTCTGGGAGAATTTTAAAAATTGTCTCAAGAAGTCAAGGAATTCAAAGACCAAATGACCAAAGATTTTGACACATTGAGACAAGAAGTTGCAGCCCTTAAAGATCTGAGAAACACAGTAGAATCCCTCAGCAACAGAATGGAGCAAGCAGAAGAAAGGATTTCTGACATTAAAGGCAAAGCTTTCGAATGCTCCCAAACCTACAAAGAGGAAGAGAAATGGAAGGCTAAAACAGATCATTCTCTCAGCCATCTCTGGGATAACTCGAAGAAAACCAATATTCGCCTTATAGAGATAACTGAAAATGATGAAGAGGCGTCACAAGGCACAGTCTCTTGTTTATGAGATTATGAAAGAGAACTTCCCAGACATACCAAGAGATTCTGAAATTCATATAGCAGACAGTTTCAGAACCCTACCACAACTCAATCCAAATAAGATATCCCCCAGGCACATCATAATAAGTTCACTAAAGTTAATATGAAAGAGCAAATTCTGAAAGCAACCAGACATAAGAAATCCATAACTTACAAGGGGAAGAATATTAGAATAACTGTAGATCTCTCTGATCAAACCTTTCAAGCTAGAAGAGAATGGTCATTGACTTTTAATCTCCTAAAACAAAAGAACTTTCAACCCTGGATCTGAGTTTCATTTATGATGGAGAAATTAAATACTTTAATGGCATCCACATGTTGAAGAAATTTGCTGTTACTAAACCAGCTCTCCAGGATATTCTCAGACCTATCCTCCATAATGACCAGTGTAATCCTCCACCATAAAAGTTTTCTCACCCAGAAACTTCTTATCAAATTCCAACTTCCACAGTGATGAAAGGATTAAAAATGTCCACTAGTCTTTCTAAAGCTTTATCAATATTTTCAATTAAAGCGAATGATTTAAATTGTCCTTTAAAGAGGCATAGGTTGGCTGACTAGATACAAAAACTCAGGCCAAATATCTGCTGCATACAAAAATCTCATCTTACCTTAAAAGATAAATATAGACTCAAGGTGAAGGGATGGTCTTTATATTCCAGGCAAATGGAAAACAGAAAAAAGCAGGTGTTGCAATCTTATTTGCAGATACAATAGACTTTAAACCAACCAAAATAAGGAACGATAAGGATAGTCATTTCATATTTGTTAAAGATAATACTCAATATGATGAGATTTCAGTTATTAATGTTTATGCACCCAACCAGAATGTACATCAATTTATAAGAAAAACTCTAATAGACCTGAGTAACCTGATTTCTTCCAACTCCATAGTAGTGGGAGATTTTAATACTCCTTCAGCAGTGTTGGATAGATCCTCCAAAAAGAAGCTAAGTAAAGAAAGTTTAGATTTAAACTTAACCATTCAACAACTGGATTTAACAGACATCTACAGAACATTTCATCCTAATAAAATTGAATACACATTCTTTTCATCAGCCCATGGAACATACTGCAAAATTGACCACATCTTACATCACAAGTCTAACCTCAGCAAATTTAAAAGAATAGAAATTATTCCATGTATTTTTTCAGACCCCCATGGAATAAAAGATGAACTCAACAATAATAGGAATCTGCACAGTCAAACAAAAACATGGAAGCTAAATAACCTTATGCTGAATGATAGATGGGTCATAGACGAGATTAAGAAGGAAATCACCAAATTTTTGGAACAAAATGACAATGAAGACACGAATTATCAGAACCTCTGGGACACTGCAAAGGCAGTCCTAAGAAGGAAATTTATAGCACTGCAAGGCCTTCTCAGGGAAATGGAAAGAGATATAGTTAACAATGTAATGGGACACCTCAAGCAACTGGAAAAGGAAGAACTTTCCAACCCCAAACCCAGCAGAAGAAAAGAAATAACCAAAATCAGGGCAGAATTAAATGAAATTGAAAACAAAGAATTATACAACACATCAATAAATCAAAAAGTTGGTTTTTTGAAAAGGTCAATAAAATAGACAAACCTTTGGCTAACCTAATCAGAAAAAATAGATTAAAATCTCTAATTTCTTCAATCAGAAATGGTAAAGATGAAATAACAACAGACCCCTCAGAAATTCAAAAAATCCTTAACGAATATTACAAGAAACTTTGCTCTCAGAAATATGAAAATCTGAAGGAAATTGACCAATACTTGGAACAAGCCACCTA
>CAUYON010051109.1:0-20294 GCA_963573935.1 Arctocebus calabarensis | reverse complement strand
GGGTACAATGTGCTGGTTTCATATACAATCTGAAATATTTTCATCAAACTGGTTAACATAGCCTTCATGGCATTTTCTTAGTTATTGTGTTAAGACATTTATATTCTGCATTTAGTAAATTTCACCTGTACCCATCTGATAGTTAAATTTTGTTAAGAACATAATCATCAATGTGAATTTTTGAAATATTTCTATAGGAATTCAGCATTTCTATGTGATATGTCAAATCTTTCTTTGAGTTAAATATTTCTTTGCAAGGTAAAACTAAGCCTCTCTATGATATAAGTGGCAAACAAATAAGCATTTCAAAAAAAGCTATCTTTTTTCAAAACATTTCTTCAAAAGGAAACTTTGGAGTCAACAAAGGTCATTGATGAGCAGGATGATATATGCAAATCCTTTGAAGAATATGCAGCTCTTACAGACCTATTAATTGGAGAATACCATGAAAGGTTCCCTGACTTTGAGAATCATGACATCACACTCAAATTAGAATTTCAGCCTTACCTAACTGATACCACCAGGATGGCATTTATTGAGCTCTCAGTAAACAATTATTTTTTTCTTTTTTTCTTTTTTTTTTTTTTTGCAGTTTTTGGCTGGGTCTGGGATTGAACCCGCCATCTCCAGCATACCGGGCCGGCACCCTACTCCTTTGAGCCACAGGTGCTGCCCAGTAAACAAATTTTAAAAGGCATTGTTTGATGCCAAGAAAGATCCAACTGAATATAGAAAAATGTAGTAAAATACCCATACCTTTGGCAGCATGTCCCCCAAAATGCTTTCTGGCTTTTCAACCACTATTGCTGTGAATCTATATTTTCCTACTTAACCCAAATCACAATGCCCTTAAAATCATAAATTACTGACACCCATGTAAAGGAGCAACTGAAACTGTGGCTCTGTATGCTTCAACCAAATATTCAAATGCTTTCCAACAAAAAGCAAACAGCAAAATCACAAAAGGGTTAGTTAACTCTAAATTAACAAATAATGCTCACTTCGGCAGCACCTATACCAAAATTAACAAACTGTTTTCATTTTTTGAAGTTATTAAGTACGTGGTAGTTAGATTTTTACAAAAATAAAATACATTTTTAAATATATCTAATTGAAGTTTCTTGAATATGGCCTTATTTGATTGTAGCTAAATTAAGGGGACCTTCCAACAAGAAAAGTTCCCTCCCCCTGGGTCACATAATGCCAGGTACATGGTTTAATAAATCCACAGAATTCATTCCCCAGACCACAGCAGCAGTACTACCAGGTAACTAATTAGACATGCAGATCCTTAAGCTCTATCCCAGCTCGACTGAATCAGAAACTCTGAGACTTTTGAAACCCAGCTATCTGTATTGAAGAAATCCACTTTGTGATTTTGATGCAAACAAAGTTTGAGAACCACTGCTGTTGCTCTTATGCCTCTTACATAAAGACAATGAAATTGGAGAGACTAAATTAATCCCCAGGCAGCACGCCTAGATTATAACACAGGCATGTCTGTTTCCTGAGATGGTCTACTCAGCCACAAATGTGATGGACCCATTTGGAATTATTTTCCTCTTGGAGAAATGTTCATATTTTTCTCATTCAGAGTAGGCTACCTGCACAATTTCCTATTCTAGAGGAACAGTATCTCCTTCCAAACCAGTTACCAAACGAGGTAAAGACTAAGTTTTATCAGAAGCTACCTCCCTGGCGGCAGAGTTGTTTCTCAGAACTCCTTCTCCCTGCACAAAATTTGCTCTGCACTCCAAATCAAGCCAGCAGAAAATCCCCACCCACCAGTTCTGCCAGGGCGCCCACTGGACTGCTCTCATCGCCAACCGGGCGCAGTCACCGCTGCAGCCTGGAAATTGATTGTTAAGAGGAACAAACCGAGCTCTGTGGACTTGAAAAGCTTGGTGACAGAGGAGACTCACAGCCTCAACTATTTCATCCGCCCCACCTGTCAATGCTAACTGCTGCTCCAGGGGGCAGAAGCTGCCGGGAGACAACCTGCAGAACTGCCGCTGGAGTCCTGGAAGCATCTCTCCTCTGAGCGCTGCCTCCCAGCGGCCAATGATCAGGAAGCCGGTGCTGTTAAGGGGCTCGTTCCTCCCTGGCCTCCCACTCCTCCCGCCCTCGGCTGCATAATCCACCTCTTCCTTCAGTATCAGGCAGGGATCTTGGTGAATCTTAGTAGGAAAAGGAGCCTAAATGGCATAGCCTTACCCTGTCCTTGGAGAGATTCAATAACCATAAACAGGAGGACAAATAAAGTTAACATTCCACCCTGTTGCTCTCACATAAAGCAACTGCTTCATTTCCTCCTTAAAATTCAGTCTCACTTGGAATGTTTTCTGTCACATCAGGCAATCTCCTGAGGTTTAAAAATGGCAAGAGGAAATTGGTTGCACAGACCCAGGAACTTAATCCTTTTATTTATTTAAATGCAAATGCCCACTGCCCAGCAGACCCGGAAGGAGAAGGCAGATGGGAGAGGCCATGTGACTCCCTGCAGGTGGCAGCTGGAGGTGGCAAAGGTGCCTGCTCTTCAGATTGTGGCCACCAACTCAGAGTGCATCCTCACGGAAAACTTGCAATGGGGACAGGAGCGCCTCAGCCAAAAGCCAGGTGGGGTACGGAGACACCCAGAAAACACCCCTTGATCCAGGAACATGTATCCCACTACCACTGGGTCTCAGCCAAAGCAGTGGGCTGGCTGCCTTTTCACCATGGTATAGATGGTAGAAAATCAGCTGCAGAAGACATGAAATAAAATAGAATAGAAAAGTTAACTCTCTGTTCACTGGTTCTTATGCAATGCCCTCCAGTTCCCCACGGGTTATTTATTTCGATATGAGAAGCTGGGGGAGTGTAGACGAAAATTCATTAAGCGTGGCTGCTAGCAGATTTGCATTCAGATGTTGCCAACAAAACTTATTCCTGGCTGTAATATTGAGTGAGTCATTTTAAGTTACTGGGATTACAGATGTGTAAAAAGGACCACAGTAAACAGTGCTTCTGGTCCTGGCTCTTTATTGAAAATCCCTGGAGAGATCATAAAATACTGATGTCTTGATCGAGGATGCGACCAGTCCTGGAATTCGTTGAAAACTTTTTCAAGTGATGTTAATACGCAGTAAAATATAAGTGCCACTGATAGTAGAACACAAACGAGATTATGGATATAAAACCCTGACGGCCCTGGATAAAAGTCTCTACAACTTTTTTACCGCTTATCATCTCTTCCTTCAGAGAAAGCCCAGAGAGAGCAAAAACAGGCTAATTGTCTGGTGTGGAGTTTATTCACATCTAAGCAAAAACACTGAAGGTAAAACCGCTGGTTAAGCACACTTTGAGGATTATCTATAGATTCACGTTTTTCTTCCATATCCCATGACAGACAACTGGCAGTGACTCTCTTTAACAATCAGGCATGTTATTGAACTTCAAGGAGATATGAGTGAGATAACCATAAAGGATGATACTCATGCAAAGAATGATTATTAGGCCTACTAAGGAACTGTGGATGTATGTTTTCCTCTTGTGAGAACGCTGCAGACTAATGTCTTTGAAATTAAACATTGAATTAGCTTGAGAAATAAGAAGTTTAAATTGAGTCATGAGAACTACCTACTGAACACATCTCCCTGCCGATATCACCCGATTACAATATTCTTAAGGTTGAAACTGCTCTAATTATAGAATTCTAACAGGGTTTAAAATATTATTCCTGCTCTGACAGCTGAGACATGACGTTCTTCACTTTGTGTTTCAGCCTACACCCATTCTGAATTCCTGCCTTCTCAGTTCTCAACAAAATATTATATTCAGTTTGTAAAACAAAACAAACAAAAGAGGTAACCGAAGCATCGTGGTAAGGTCTTCCTGACCTCATGACCCTCTTCAAAGAGGTTAAATAAAATGTCAGTTATACCTTGGAATGATAAATGAATTTTGAGACCTCAAAACTCAGCTGTGAACGGGCTACAAATAAGAAAACAGTCACATGTTCATTTAAAAATGTAAGGGATCGTTTACACCACACTGGAGAGAAGAGAGAAGTTCAATGTATCTGTTGTTTTCAGTCAGATTAATTAATTTGTGCTTGGTAATTGAAAGTAAATATACATTTTAGTTATTTATGATGAAATGTCTGTTTAGGATTTTTTTTTTTTTTTCTGGAGACGAGAGTCTCACTCTGTTGCCCCAGGCTAGAGTGCTGTAGAGTCATAGCTCACAGCAACCTCAAACTCCTGAGCTCAAGCAATCCTCTTGCCTCAGCCTCCCCTTTGCAGCTGGGACTACAGGTGTTTACCACCACATCTGGCTAACTCTTCTATTTTTAGTAGAGACTGGGTCTTGCCTTTGCTCAGGCTGGTCTCAAGCTCCTGAGCTCAAGCATTCCACCCATCTCATCCTCCCAGAGTGCTAAGATTACAGGCATGAGCCACCCTGCCAGAACATGGTTTAGAATATTTTGAGGATGCCCCAGTTTGATACACTTCACATATCATATGCCAAGATTCTGTGTGTCTCTTTCCTTTCTGAACATTGTCTATTTGCTTTGGTTGTCTCCTTAGTTGTACAGAAGGTTTTCAGTTTAATTCAATCCCGTTTATTTATTTTTGTTGTTTTTGCAACTGCCATGGAAGTCTTCATAAAATCTTTCCCCAGACTGAGTATTCAGTCATTAAAAAAAAAATAGAGATTTTACATCTTTTATATTAACCTGGATGCAGTTGAAACACATTCTTCTTAGTAAAGCATCACAAGAATGGAGAAGCAAGAATCCAATGTACTCAATTCTAATAGGAAGACAGTAGATGATCTAATACGAGGTGGGAATAGGGGAATGATTGAATGGGGAGAGAGGAAAAAAGAGGGGTATGTGGGGTCACAGTATATGGCTCACCCCTTGGGGGTGGCACACAATTGTAAAACAAGAGGGACTTTACCTAACAAATGCAATCAGTGTAACCCAATTCTTTGTACCCTCAATGAATCCCAAACAATTAAAAAAAAATTCTTTAGGCTACAAGAAATAGAACCCTCTACTCAAATTTACTTTTCTAGGAAGGAAATCTACTCTCTTAAAAGAGGGAGCCTAAAAGCAGGGCAGGGATTGGGTCGCTCGGTGCTCTGTCATGTCATCCAAGACCTAGGTTTCAATCTGTCCCCACGATCTTCCATCCCGAGTGTCGGCTGCATCCTCGGAGTATAGGAAAATGGCTATGACGGCTCTGAGTTGTCACACACAATATCCAGATACAAAAGGGACTCCTCCTGTGGTGCTCTGTTAAGGCTCAGGGAACTGCCCAGCAGAAGCATTCCCTTACTTCTCAGAGGATAAAATTGGGATATGTGCCCATTCTTGCTGCCGAAGGAGAAAGACTCTTTTTCCCTGAGGTGCATGGCTCTGTGGAGAAAGGATGGAGACAAAATTGAAATTCAGTTAGAAAAAACAAGAAAGGAATGGCTGCTAGGTGGGACAACCTGTGCCCACTGCACAGCGACTGTTTTTATCCTCTAAAAAAGAAGAAAAAGAAGCCCAAGGAAAACTGAATCACATTTCCAAGGTCAAACAGCTATCAAGGGGCAGGACCAGGACGCATTCCCAGGAAGTCAGACGTCAAAGCCCACCTCTTTCAGCCCCTAGCCATACTCCTGTGTTGATGAAAGAGGAGAGGAGAGTTAAAAAGACCCTGACCGTGGTACCCGGCGGTAGTCTTGTGAGCAGCCATTCCAAACCCTGCAGTATTTCAGCACTGGGTCCCTTGATATCAGGACTCTAGCCAATAATTCCTGTGGCAAAGGGAGTAAAATGCAACCTCTTCAAATGATCAGGCCAAAAGTGAAGCATAACATTAGAATTCCAGACATGAACACAGACACTGCAGGAGGCCAGGGTAAGCGACTAGAAAAGAAGACTCAATAACTGGATAGGCGGTGGCTGACTAGTTGCAAAGCCCTAGTCAACTTTAAGTCTAGCAAAATGGGGAAAGCCACGGTCCTTAGAAGTTTCTCACAAGCCTCTAGTCCAGTGGTTCTCAACCTGTGGGTCGCGACCCACGGGAATTATGAAAGGGCCGCCACATTAAGAAGGTTGAGAATCTGCTCTAGGCAGATATGGGCCATTAGATAGACCCAGTATCTACAGCTGGACTCATGGAGACAAAAGTTTAAAAATAGCAATAATATTGAGGTCACTGCAGATTTCTTTTTCTGGGAGGGAGGCTGGCAATTTCTCAAACTCTATTTCAACGTAAAGACACCAGATTTCCTTCAGACACATATTAGATACTAAGTTACTGAACAACTCCTGAAGATTCACAATCTGTTCTACCTCAGTCACCTACTGGTTTCGGAATCTGCTCTTGTCTCATTGCTTCTCTCAGCCACGCCTGCCCGCCTCAGATTCTGTGTGTTCTTGGGAGGGAAATGCCTGAACTAGCTCACTATAGTGCAACCTCTGAAAACACAGGGGCAAACAACCAGCGCTGCTCTCTAAGAATAGTATCCCTATTGAAAATGTTGACACGTTAGCCTCTTGGGTAAAAATAATCTATATTCAAGTCACAAAGCAACACATAAAAGCAAGATTCTGACTAATTTAGGCAACAAGTCCCCCATTTCTCTTCAATTATCTGGAGAGTTTACAAACATCAGTGCTGATCTAAAAACTCTCTGTGTATCAGGATTAAAAGTTTGAATTGACCTGTGTATTATCCACCTGCAATTCTTCCCCCTCCTATTCTGTTCCCACCCTTCACACAACAACAAGGACCTTCTGCTTATATGCTGCCCTCAGGTGAGGTTGCTACTACAGAGATGCATTGAGAAAGAAAGGGCCGAGGCACAGCCTTGAATTCCAAAATGCGCTCTGATGTCCTTAGTGAAAATAATCACTTAAAAAAAAAAAAAGACTTTCTTTGTAAGAATCTGGGCATTTTGAATAACAAAAGAAAAACAGATACAATCAATATAATCAATCACAGATTGGAAGATGAAGGACTGGCTTCATCCATCCTTTTCCTAAAGCACTGACAACAAATAGATCAGGGAGAAATGCCTGTGTTGGGGGAAAGGGAGGAGAGGAGGCAGGTAGTGGAGAGGCTGGAAGGGACTGGCTGCAGAGTTAATGCCAGGAGGCTCCTGAGAGTCTTCCTGGGGGGAAGCACCAGGCAGCTATCCGGAGCTGAGTCAGTGTCTAGAGACCCTCTGGTTGCCAGGGAAGGGTGTAGCACACTACTGACATTGCCAAGTTCCAGCTGCCCTCTGCCCCCAGGTCATCAACAAATGACACTCAGCAGCCAGTGATGAGCCTATGGTCATCCAACAAAAGTTCTATCATTCAAACTCCTCCCTAGATTGAGTCAGTGGTATCTGAATCACTCCATGAATCAAGTGACCTTTGTCAATGGCCCAGGGCAGTCAGGTCCCCATAGGCCTGAAGATAGGCCTTGATGCCTAAAGAGATGCTGGTATTAAGGATTGGGATGGACTGTGCTAGGATGGATGAGCAAACTTTCTGTCTAGTCTGTTGTGCCAGAGTACCGTGTCCCCACAGACCCCTAGGGAGCCAAATCTGATGCAAGAACAAAAGAGTTTTTATTATACAAACCTGAGTTTGGGCCCTCAGTTGCCTGGCACAGCAGATCGCCAAAAGAGCCCGGATGATAGGGCGGGTCAGGTATTTATGAGGTTAGAGTATGAGGTTAGAGTATGGGAACACTGGGGCTGCCCCTGATTGGTTAGGGTCCTGTTACTATACCTTATTAGGATCAGCTTTGGTCAGGGGAGTTGGCCGCTTGTGATTTTTATAGCTTATCCAGGAACTGAGCTGGGCTATGGTATTCAAAATTGCCACCATTGGTTAAGATGGAGACGCCTAGGCCCTGTGCCTCATGGTCTTTCCTGTCAAGTTCATAGTACCAGTTATAAACCTCAAATGCATCAACTCTTCTTCGATAAAAACTCATCATAATTTTCTTCAGCTACCACTTTGCTCACAGGATTTGACCTAAAAGCCTGAGAGTCATCCTGCTCCAGTATAAATATCAACGTGGAGACCAAACTTTCCAACAGAATTCCTTGTGGAACTCAGCACAGCACTATCTTGAAAAATCTTTGTGAAATCCTAAGGCCTTGCCTACCAGTGAGAAAATGACCTAACCTCACAGGCCTCAGTTTCCTTGTCCGTCAAATGAAGGAGTTGGGTTAGGGGTTTCTACAATCATTTTTTTTTTTTAGGGTAGGGTTTTTGGTGTTTTTTTGTTTGTTTGTTTTGTTTTGTTTTGTTTTGTTTTTGGTAGAGACAGAGTCTCACTCTATTGCCCTCACAAAGATTTTTCAGTAGAGTGGGGTGGAATCACAGCTCACAGCAACCTCCAGCTTTTCTTAGGCAATTATCTTGCCTCAGCCTCCCAAGTAGCTGGGACTACAGGCACCCACCACAGCACCCGGCCAATTTATGATGCAGTTCAGCTGGTGCCAGGTTTGAACCCACCACCCTCCATATATGGGGCCAGCACCCTACTCGCTGAGCCACAGGTGAAGTTCTCACTCTGCACCCTGGATAGGGTGCCATAGCATCAGAGATCACAGCAACCTCAGACTCTGTACTCCAGAGAGCCTCTTGCCTCAGCCTCCTGAGTAACTGGGACTAACATGTGCACCATGACACCTGGCAGTTTTTCTATTCTACAATAATTAAATCTGTGATTTCCGGGGTCCTTGGCTGAACTTCAACAGAAATCTTTCACTTTGGTTTATTCCTGTCTCCTGGACCGAAAGCTGTGAAGTTAATTGACAATCACCAAAATAATCAAGAAATGCAGAGGAAAAGAAAGCCATCTGTCACTGTTAAGGCACAGCCAACCACTGGAGACCCGGTGCCATTGGTGCCCCTATTGCCTTGGAGCCCTGGCCACCTACCTGACTGATGGGCCCTATGAGAAACAGAAAATGGGGATATGAGCTAGAGAATGTTTCTTGCCAAATTTGTCACTGCAGGATTCACAGAAGAGGTTTTTTCCTTAAATATAAGCTATGCCTCAAATGTGAAATGTGATCTCTCTAGCTCCTTGATTTGGGGCTCATCTATGATTTCTTAGATACTCTTGCAAGTGACATGATATTTCTGAGGTTTCTAGAAATCAGAGGTCATAAAAGTATACCATAGGCCAGATTAGGTCTGTGAACACACTTCATTTAGCCTACCCAAGATGTTGATTTTTTTATTAATTGCCAAAAGTTGCCAAGGAGAGAGAGAGAATGAGCAGTTTTATTGGATTTCTGTAGCAGAAGACAGGAGGCGTCTGTTTTCTGCCCCAGGCCATGAGCCCTCCATTCTCCTCAGTCTCCCCCTGCTCACTTTACCTCCCACATTGCTGCTTCAGGCACTTGGGATTATATACTGTGTTGTTTTTTTTTAAACAGGTAACATATATTATTTAGTGACTTTACCACAATGAAAGATTTCACAAACAGTACATAAATGCACTGTGTTTTTAAATCACACATGTAGAATAAAACCCATCATTCTCCAAAGGCCTGGAGGGTTCTAGACACTCACACAATCATAATTATCAAATTTCCCAGAAAGTTTTAAGTCTTCTAATGATTGAGAAACACTAATTCATTTAAGCAGGACTTGTAGCTCTTTGCACAAGAATAATTGGCAGTTTACACTGTGATTCTTCGGGATATTTGGTAAAAACAAGCTCAGTGAAACCAAAGCAAAGCTTTCAATGGTCTGGCAACCTCCTGCGATTCCCTCACACCCTCTCCCTCCATAGCTGGCTCCTCTCTCTAATATGATTTACACATCCAAGAATTTAGCTGGGCTTACACTGTAATTATTTGATTAGAAATCAATCAACTTTTCTCACCTGGGGGCTTCTCTAGAGAAAAAAAGAAAAAAACATCATCCCAAATACTTAGCATTGTATGTTTCTGGTAGTACATGCTCAGTAACTGGGTCCTCTGTCTAGGAGCTGCTTAGGCAATCCCACACCCCTCGCCAAATCCTGAGGTCTTTCCAAGGATGGAGCCTGATCCACACGTGTACATAGGTATATTCGTGTGTGTGTGTGTGTGTGTGTGTGTGTGTGTGAGCACAGCATAGTCACAAATGCCTGTGGACCTTGTTCCTGAGGTTGCAAATTACTAAGAATGAAAATGAGGCTCAGTGCCTGTAGCTCAGCAGCACCAGCCACATACACCAGAGCTGGTGGGTTCGAATCCAGCCTGGGCCTGCCATACAATGACAACTACAACCAAAAAATAGCCTGGCATTGTGGTGGGCACCTGTAGTCCCAACTACCTGGGAGGCTGAGGCAAGAGAAGAATTGCTTAAGTCCAAGAGCTTGAGGTTACGGGGAGCTATGAGGTTATTGCGCTCTACCCAGGGTGTCTCAAAAAAAAAAATGAAATCGAGTGCAGTCAGGTTATATGCTGGCACCCTCAGAGTAACTCGCCTTCCAGGGAGCCCCTTCCCAAGTTCAGCTCTCCCTTTCCCTAACACAACTCATTCTTGTTGCTCTCAGGCTTGCCAACCTATGCAGCCAACGCATCAGCTAGGAGTTAAAGTTCCAATTGCTTGGCAGTCAAGAACATTTCCTATCTCACCCTAACCCATCTCTCCAATTTCCTGCAAACTTTCTCCCTCTTTTCTCCCTTTACTCTTGAGAATCCACAACACTCTAGTAACGCAAAGTGCTATGACATGTTCCCAAGAAGAAGCATTCGTGTATTTCCGTACTGCCTGTCTTTGCCCCTGCTGTTTCGCCTGCCAGTAATGCACTTTCTGCTTTCCACCATCTGGCGCCTGCAGAACATGTGGCCAAGGCCAGACTGTCTGGCATGGTGGCTGGGTAGTGGGAGCGAAGCCTGAACAGGTGGACAGGTGAGTGCAAAGACTGCCTGCTGGGAGCCGGAGCATGGGCCTCCATTGTGGTACAGTCTGTGAATGAAGTAGGTCGTCATGCCAGCTGTCGTCATGCCAGGACGATGCCCCTAACGTGCAGGTCATGGGGTATCAACAGGAACAGTGACAGCCAAAAGACAGTCCTGCTCGTACCTGACCAGACTCCACAATTTTCTCTTCTTACTCTTTGAAATAAATACTGGATCACTTTGGACGTGAGTAACCGCTCAGAGTTCTTTGAATATCTGTAAATGGAGTGGAGAGAGATTACAGTAGATACGCCGCTTCTTCCTACTCAGTGAAGTGGACACTTCCATGGTAAATATGCAAAATAAACTATCTTTGGTTACAAGGGAACACCACCCTGAAGTAGGTGGTGCCTCTTATGCAAATGTTCTCTCAGTGTAAATCAGACCTCTCCCTTTCTTCATCTTGGAATGAACAACTTGGAAAGCGGTAAATATTCGAGCCAGACTGGATACCCTATTTGTAGTGCACAGACTTAGAAATTCCATTAAATAATGATGCTTAAACTTTAGAGCATTTATTATATGCCAGACAGTTTGCCAACTTTGCAAGCATTGTCTCGTTTCATTCACATGCTATTCACAAAATAGCATCAATCATGCCTGCTCTTAAAGATGTACAGAGTTATTTGTGTGTCTATGATCTGCAGACTCGTGTTTGGGTTGGGAAAAGCTTCAGGCATTAGTAAGTCACATCTGACACAGTGCTAGAAAGAGGCTTTCCTGTTTTGTTGACCTGTCTAAACCTTTTCCAGAAGGAGAGAGAAGCACCTGGTACTACAGTCATTTTACAGCTTCTAATTAATAACCTGAAACCAAAGGCTTCAGGTGAGGTGAGGAAGTCCAGGCCTGGGACAGTATTTTAGCAAAAGAGAAATTGCAGAGGGAGAACATGGAGGTCACAGGCCCTTCCAGGAAGAAACAGTGTCCCTTCAGGACATTCCAATGTGATGTGGACCTGACTCATCCTTAACCAGATGGCCTGGGGTCTCTGCACCTGCAGGACTGGCCTGGCAGCTTTGCAGTCTATAAAATGTAGGAAGAGGAAAAAAGGAAAGGAAGAAAATTACGTTTATTGTGTAAACCATGTGCTAGACACCACGGTGTCATCACCACACAGATTATCTTTTTGACATAACGGCTCTACCAGATGGAGAATGTTATGTCCGTTTCATGAGGAACAAACTAATTCAGAAAACTTCCGTCCTCTCCCTGCTTTAGGACTTTCAGAAGCTTAAATCTATGTCTTGCTCTCCTCCCACATCTAGCTGGCCAAGGACAGAGGGATTAGGGAAAAGACAGTCTTATGTGGTCCTACTGTGATCTTGCTTCAAAACCAGATAATTCATTCTCATATGAATCACCAGAATCATAACTATGAAACAATGGAAGTTACGCATTGCCTCTAAGCACTATTTCAGGTACTTGAATGCAACAGCAAACAAAATAGACATAAAGCCCTAAAAGAGTTTTATTCTTTATCTCAGGGCATGTCTGTGGATTCTTAGAGACTCGTTCCTGGTCATCCCCTAAGGCAGGCAGTGCCTCACTCCTGACACCTGCTTCTGTGCCACACCAGCATCTGAAAGGGCGTTTCAGCCTGGTGGACTGTGGGTAGTTGATAGGGAGAGCTTTTTACACTGAGCTCCAGCCAGCTCCCTCCTACAGTCCGATCATCCCAAGTTCAAAAACCCTATTCTTGGAAGTCTGACTTTGTGCTTCTGCCAGGCATTTCACGTCTTCATTTCCCTTCTCTTTAGCAGGTGGAAATTACATGCCAGGCCTTATGCTCTACTTCTGGGTGCATACACCACGCCCTCGGAGGACACCCTTGAAGACCTGCCGCTTAGCCGGCGGTTAAGGGAAGCCCCCTCCTCCTAATTCCTGTGCGGAGTGTAAAGAACACTCTGCTTTCTCCAAAAAACGTTCTCCCCACCAGGACTCCTCAACGTTCACCTTTTCATAAACCATGGATCTGCACTGACCAACTCTAACCACATGTGCCTTTGAGCCCTGAAAATGTGACTAATCCACATTGGGATGGGATGTGCTGTACGTGTAGACTAGAAGCCAGATTTCGGAGACTTGGTGCAAAAAAAGAAAACACCAAAGTAAAATATCTCCTTAATTTTTATACTGATGACTATGTGTTGAAATGATCGTATTTTGCATACATTGGACCAAATACATTACTAAAATTAATTTCTTTTTTAAACTTTTTTTAAAAAAGAACCACTACTAGAAAACCACTACTTGAAATGACCTATGTGGCTCCCATATTCATATACTGGGTAGCACTTCTGAGAAAGAATAGTCCAGCTACACTGGAAGAACAGGTTTCAGAGTCTGTCCCATAGGTACAGCCTGAAACCTCAACTGAGAATGTGTGGCATTTAACATCTATTATATTCTGCTAGGCCTTCAAGAGCTCAGCCTCGGAAGAAAATTGAATTGTTACATCATTTTACATATGCATGTCTCTGCAGAGAACTGTAACAGAATTCATCAGACTCTCTATGGCTCTGTCATCATATTTTTTGTGGGCCTATCATCCTTTCTCAAAAAAAGAAAAAAATACCAATTGTATTTATCTGGATGGATTTGGAGACCATTCTCCTAAGTATCTCAAGAAAGGAGAAAGCAAGCCTCCCACATAGTCAGTACTAATCTGAAAATAGTAGACCAACATGAGAGAAATTAAATTCAAGAAGAAGGGAGGGGGCTCGATTAGTTCCCACCTAGGGGTACAGTGTAGGTGTATATGGCACACTTCCTGGGCAAAGGACTCAGTTACAACTCAGACTTTAGACTTTACCTTACAAATGCAAATGATTTAACCTAATCACATGTACCCTGTGGGGAAAAAAATAAAAATTTTTATTTAGTATTTCCCTAATATATTTCAGGGTCAAGGGCATCAGTGAACATTGAAACCTAAGAAACAAGACAAGCACAGCAGGCCCTTGGTCAGCAAGGCCAATGATAAGCCCACGAGTTTTAAGAAATGTAGCTAAACAGTGGCATGCCATTCAGGTATGGCCCTGCAAGACTGGACCTTGAGTTTTTTCTTCTTAGTGGGTGCTTTTCTGGGTTTTACTATTCTTCTTTCTCATTATACTGTGTTGCGTTTTTCCTACTAAAGGTAACATAACTACATGATACAAAAAAGAGACAAGAAGAAAGTAATAGAGAAACAAATTTTTAAAAGTAGCAATATGCACGGCTCTTGGAGTTAGTGGATCTGGGTTCATTTTAGGGATCTTTCGTTGGTTTCCATGTAAACTTGAGGAAAACATTTGACTTCTCTGAGCCTATTTTTTCATCTGTAAAACATAGATAACCATGCCATATCAGAAAACGCTTTTTACAATTAAGAAAAAGAATAAATTGGAAGAACTTTAGGAATGTTATTTAGGTTTCTCCGATGCCACCAACCGAACACAAACACTGGGTTTTATATATCCAGATATTTTTTCCAGATATTTTTTCAATGCATGAAATTTGATAATAGTTAACAGACCATGATTTTTAGTATGCTTTCAAAAATTTCTAATTTGAAATAATTTTAGGCTTACAAAAAAGTTGCAAAAATAGTGGAGTTTCGGTATATCATGTATCTAGCTTTGATCTATTGTGATACCTTACTCAATGACTGTACAATTGTTAAGCTAAGAAAATCACATTTATGCAATACTTTAAACTATGAACTTCATTTGGATTTCACCAGGATTTCGACTAATGTCTTTTCTGTTACTTTACCATTGGTCAACGCCTTGGGGTAGATATCCTAAGACTATGCAAATATCCTGTTTTACCTCAAACTCTTTCCATTACCTTTAGCATCCATCAGTGTATCTAGACTTACCTGCAGCAACTATTACTACGGTGTTCTGGGTGATGATTTTCTAATGTCTTTATTCCTTCTACATTTATTCATTGGAGCTGTTCTGTGTGGAGCTCCCCTTTTCCCATATTTATTCATCAGCTACTATTAAATCACTGTCAGTTCATGGATCTGCATTTAATCATCTACTCTTGTTAATTATTTTGTTGCTCAGATTGTTTTAGCTTTGGCCACTGGGAGTTGCCCTGTTAACATGTCCTCATCCTTTTATGGACATGTTCTTACTTTTTGGCACCACAAAACTCCCAGGGTCCTGATATATCCTTGCCCCCTTCCCAGGGGTGAAAGTATTTTTCTTGGTTTTCTCTGTTTCCTTCCCACAGATGCAATGGGTTTTTACCAGTGCCGCTGGGCAATGATTTCACTTCTTCTTTCTCCTGGCTAAGGTTTCTGTCCCATGGGAGAGAGAAAGAATCCAGCATGAGAGGAGTTTTGTGCCTCTCCTGTGGCCCTGATATTCCTCTCCCTAGGCTGGCACCAAGGTGCAAGTTTTCTCAGGAATCTTCTCAGTCTTTCCTGTGAGCACCTAGTAAGCTTAAAGAAGAAAAGCTCCCATGGTCTGTAACCTCTAGCTGCTTCACACTGTCCTGCCAGCCCATACGTGGCCTCCACCAATTGTTAACTCCTCTAACTGAATTCTTCTTGCTGTTTTCAAGTAGCCAACACCAAGCAGGTGCCTGCCTATCCCCAGATCTTAGGTTGGTTAATTGCCCTGTAACTTTAGCCATCTGATGGATTCAAGAAAAGTTGGGAGTTTGTATTCTGCATGCTTTTTTTCTTGTCATAAAGGTGAGAATGTGATGCATTTTCCAATTCTACAGTCTGAGTTGAACCCAAGAGACCCAGAATAGTTAGGAGCTTACATTTGTTCTTCTTGCCAAATTTCCTGCCTCCTTGGGTCATGGGCTCAAACTTCATTAGTCTAACCTTGCTGCTTAGTAATTATCCTACAAATATACTCAACTCCCCAAGTGCTATTAGGCTGAACTTTGTACAATTACAAATTTAGTTAACCTTTGGATGGCTCTGCAATTCTTCCACAGCTCCTTCTTGCTCTGCTGGTTGAAGTCCTGGGAATCTCAGAGTAACATTACTAGCTCTCAGTGCAGGAGCTGGCACCAATAAGGGCCGGGAGAAAACTGCTGATGCATCCCCGCCATGCCAGGACAGAGCAAGAGAAGTGGATCCCAAACTCTTGTGTTTAGTAAATATTGGTGCCTACTATTTGGCAGGCGCACACTAGACAAGGCGGCTATATGACTTATAATGACACGGGCCTTATCTCCACTACCTAACAATCCAACACACACATGAATAATTGCAGTAAATTATGATAAGTGCTACACCAGAGACATGTATAATGTTATAGGACAACCTGCAGGGAGCAATTACTGTTCCTGGAGTTTTCTCAGAAAGCAGATAGAAGAGAAATCAAACCCCAAGACCATGATTTGAGGGCAGGTGACACATGTTAGAAGTGGTTTCCAAGAAGGAAAGTGGGAAGAGAGACAGGGGGAGGAAAGACGCTAATAAAGAGCATGTTATCAAGGGGACTAGTCCTGCTGGAGAGCCCGGGGCCAGGGTGCAGCATATGGGTAAGAGTTTTTCTGCCCCAACTCGATCCTGCCGGTTCTGAGGAGGAGCCAGGGAGAGAAAGAGTAAATGAATTTTCCTATGCATGCAGGAAGCCTTGCACAGGCAGAAGGGACTCTGACAACGGAGCCCTCCAGGGCACAGGGATTGGCAGTTGGGAGTCAGACTGTTGTGCACAGGGATGTGGGTGGGCTGCTGACAGCAGGAGTTACAGAGCCGGCACTTGACTTGAGCCTCAAGGATGAGTGGCATCAGAGAGAGGGGAAGAACTCAGCCAGCAGAGGGAAGGGCAGGAGCAGAGGATGAGAGAAAACCATGTTACAATGAGGTCAAGAAAAGGTGTGCAGTTTAGAGGAAATGGAATGGTCAGACATGAGATAGGAAAAGGCAGCTGTGGGGAGATTGATATTGACTGTAGAAGCAACTGGGAGAAGCATCAGAAGAGAGTAGAGATTGACAGCTGAAAGGAAGCATGGTGAAGATACATTCATTGTGAAAATGTACCCATTCCTCTTTCTCTTTCTTTCTATCGATATCTCCCTCTGACACACTCAAGTCTACTTTCCATACACTTCAGAAGGCCTCTGTTATGTGTATATCATCCCTGCCACTAGAACTGGGTCTCTTGGAGGAGCTGATATCACTAAGGTTTTCTCCTCTCCAACTTGACAGAAGAGACTGTCTCCTTTTTTTCCTTACTGCCGGAAAGGCTGCAGTGTGTGTGGCCCAGAATAGACCCTCACTATACATTTGTGAGGGAATTAATTAAGTAAGTCCTCACCCCTCAGCAGCCAATGTTAGTTATTATTATCCCTTTTTTGTTTGTTTCTTTGGAGACAGAGTCTCACTCAGTCGCCCTAACATTGAGTGCCATGGCAGGATAGTTCACAGCAATCTCTAACTCTTGGGCTTAAGTGATTCTCTTGCCTCAGCCTCCAGAGTAGCTGGGACTACAGGAGCCCGCCACAATGCCCGAATATTTTTTAGAGACAGGGTACTCCTGAGCTCAAGCAACCCTCTCCTCAGCCTCCCAGAGTGCTGGGATTACAGGTGTGAGCCACTGTGCCCGGCCTCTATGACCATTATTATTATCTCCCACAAATGCCCTCTGGAAGCTGTGGTGAATGATGGCTGTGAGAGGAAAGGTGAGGGCAGAAGGCCCATTGGGAGACTATTGCAATGATTGAAGCGAGAGATTACAGTAACTTGAACAGGGTAGTGGAGGTGGATATGGTAATACAGCCTCAGATTCTGGATATATGTTGAAGTACAGCCATCAGGATTCATTGAAGATGTGAGAGATATAAGACAGGAGAGAAGGAAAAGTACAGAATGACTAAACAGTTTTTGTCATGTTGATGTTTACTGAGATGGGAAATATTGAGAGGAGAAAGTTAGAGAGGAAGAAAAGCAGGATAACTATGAAACATGGAATATTTAAGATGCAGAGCAGACACTGACATGGAGCTAGTCAGTTGTGCAGGTGAGCTTTGAGCCTTTGAGCTCAGAGGAGAGGCTCGGGTTACTTATAACTTCATCAGCATGTGGGCTTATGGACAGTATTAAAAGGAGATTGTGAATGTAGAGAGGAAGAAAGTCTTTGGAGCCTTGGGCATGCCAGTATTTAGAAATCCTAAGGACAAGAAATAATCAACTAATGAGATGGGAAAGGAGTGAACACACAGGTAGGAAGAAAATCAGACCATGGAATTAGTGAATCCAAGTGAAGAGTTTTAAGCATAAAAGAGGGATTAGACAACTTCCCCAATACATTTCCTATTACCTGTTGGCTGACTAATGAGTGAAATTATTAGATATTTTAATATATTTTTTTAAGATGGAAGAAATCTTAGCATGTTTATGAGCATGGTTATGATCTTGAAGGAAGGGAGAACTAACAATAGAGGATAAAGAGAAGATGGTTTCCCAAAGCAGGGTTGAATACATTTTTGAATACACGAAGAGTGATTGATCTCATGGTTAAGGAAGGAGTTGGTTTAAAGTACAAGGATGGTTTGACCTGGGAAGCAGGAAGATAGGTAGGGTGAAGGGCACTGATCCCAGAGTCTGGGCACATATGATAAGGCCAGCTGATGAAAGTTCTCTTAAGGTTCTTTCTGATTGCTTGGAGAAAGAGGAAGCAAAGTCAGCAGCAGAATTGTGAGCATGGGGAGGAGGTGTTCCAAGTTTGAGAAGAGTGAAAATGAAATAAGTAAAAACAAGTAATAACAGGAGGCTCTGATCAACTGACTAAAGGACCAGTGAGGGAAGTAGTTGAAATTGGGCTATGTTCGATACCGCTCCAAAATTCAGCAGTTTATAACAACAATAATTATTCTCATTCACTTGGCCACAGTTCAGCTATGAGTTGACTGCTTTAGTTTGGGCTTGGCTGGACCTGCTTCCACCCTACAAGCTTTGCCCCATGCCTCTCATTCTTGAAGCAACAGTCCAGTCCTGGTAGATTTTTCTCACAGAAATGCCAAAAGCACAAGGAGCAAGTCCCCCCACAAAAGTATATGCAGAACCACCACTCTCACTACACCCTGTTAATATCCATTGACCAAAGTAAGTCATATAATAGGACCAACAGCAATAAAGCTAGGGAGCTGCACACAAAGAGCGGCCCAATGATGCATCTCCTCCCATTAAATTGGGAGTCTTAGGAAGCTACATCTGTTACTTCTGCATAGGCTTGCCCTGCTCTCAGGATGAGTGTTGAAAAGGAAAGCGTTCCCTTTAGAAACGGCACCCAGCTTGAGAACTCTCAGGTTATTTCTTATATCCCTTCTCTGTACATACTATAGTGATTTTCCTGCCCAGAAAGAAAGACTGGACAGACAACTGTGACTTTCTAGGTTTAAAAAGGGCAGAAAAAGCAGTCAGGCCGTGGAACCCAATCCAGACCATGGGGTCGAGGTTGGGAGGGAATATGTGCAGAGCAGCAGCAGGGGGCCACACAGTGACATTCTGCCCACCCCAGGAGGCAGCCCTCACAGAAGTCACTGCATCCATGGGGCGTCCGTGAGGCTGAATTCATAGTGCCCCTGAATACGAGTGGAGAACCAAAGAAGCTGCTAGAAAAAGGGAACACAAACTGTAGCCTATTCCTGTTTTCCATGAGGCACATTATGCAGTGATAGTTCACTAATGGGTCACTTGCAGTTTACATAAAGTTTTTCAATCCATTAATGAATTGTTCTCTATAAAAATGACTTTAATAATGAAAAATGGTTGGGGGTAGGAAGGAAGGGAAACAAAGCAAATAGCAGCAGAGTTTGGTCTAAATCCAGGTCTATTTCCATAGCTCACACATGCACAAATCAACATGCCATGACTTCTTCCACAGTCTCTCCACATTCTAATGAAAATTCACAAACCCTGATGACTCAATCAGTAAGCAAATAACCCAAATGCCCTGGGCAAGCTTCTGTTTCAGGACCTGAGAGCAGTGGAGCTCAGACTTGGAATAGCCTGGACAGCCTTCCTATCGGCCTGCTCACCTGCCCACCTCTCCTGGGAAATGGACTCCGACAAATAACTACATTTGTAGAAGCAAATGTAAGGTCAACCTGCTACAGCTGCTGTAATGCATTCTCAAATCATCAGAGCTCAAGGTTCATAACAGTTTGTCTGCAAGAATTCAGGATGAGGAGTTTATGTCAGTTATGCTTTTTTTTGGGGGGGGGAGCTCGTGTTTTTTTTTTTTTTATAGTTTTATTGAATCATAATTCTGTACATTGGTGCAATCATAGGGCACGATTCATATACATTCAGAAATGTTTTGATCGTACTGTTACAGTTAGCCTTCATGTCTCAGGCTACAAAATCAACACTCATAAATCGGTAGCCTTTA
>CAUYON010051105.1:0-11248 GCA_963573935.1 Arctocebus calabarensis | reverse complement strand
CTGCCAGGCTCTAACGCAGTAACTGTATGTATTGCTGATGAGAGTCAGGTCTTAGTAAATGAAAGAGGAAGAGGAGAGAGGCAGAAAACCTAATGCCATTTGTGTTTCAAAGCCAGTTTAGCCTAATTTACCAAAAGCTTTCAGTTTAGTCCTCTGAGAGATTTTTTTGTTTGTTTTTGTTTTTGAGACAGAGCCTCAAGCTGTCGCCCTGGGTAGAGTGCTGTGGCATCACAGCGCACAACAGCCTCCAATTCCTGGGCTCAAGCGAGTCTCCTGCCTCTGCCTCCCAAGCAGCTGGGACTACAGGCGCCCACCACAACGCCTGGCCATTTTTGTTTGGTTGCAGCCATCATTGTTGTTTGGTGGGCCCGGGCTGGATTCGAACCCGCCAGCTCAGGTTACATGGCTGGCGCCTTAGCCCACTGAGCCACAGGGGCTGAGCCAGGTTGCCTATTTTAAATAGAATTTACATCATGGGCATCATCTAAGCCGATATTTTGGAAATATTTCTTTGTACTAGTTCTTACAATGAGGAACTGAGTGGAGAGAAGAGACTGGGTGACAATTATCCATTGGCTAACTATGATTTGAAAACAATATATAATAAAAAGGACTTTTGAAGGTTTAAAGTTTGAAAATAGCAACAAAATTCTATTAAAAACGTGATTTTATTGTTTTTACTTCCTATTCTACTACTCTTTTTTTTCTCGGATAAAATCTTAATGGTAACCTGTGTAATAGTTGACTTCATGATATGTTGTGGATGTAGTTAAAGAATGTGATGTTCTCTCTCTCTCTTTCTCTCTCTGTCTTTCTCTCTGACTCTTCCCCTCAGTATGTCCTCAGGTCTTTGATGGCTTACTTTCCTCCCCACATAAACTGTACTTGAACTCTTGTAAAGACTCCCTCCACCAACGAGTTTAAGCTACAAGTTTGTGCTGTGTTAACTCCCCACAATTTACCATTTTCCATTTAATATGCATTCACATTCACTTTTAGGCTGCCTAACCACTTTCTTACTGAGAGTTCCCAATTTGATTGATTTTTATATGCTAACATTTCTTGTTGTTCTTACCCCAAGTCTTGTTGGTTGGCTTTTCTTTTAGGAATGTCCTCTGGATTTATTATGGTAGCCCTCCTTAGCAGAGGTTAATCATTATTGTTCTAAAATAATGTACTTCTGGGGACTTTTCAAACAATGATAATATGATCATCAATCACTTGTTTATTACATGATATATGCAGTATTTATTTTCTTTTATGTATTATCTCTTTAATCTTTAGCCTTAAAATATAAGAATAAAAAATAAGATTGAGTCCTTCTTTCATTTTTTTTTCTTTTTCAGGTGAGAATATAGAGACCAAGAGATGCTGAGTAGCTTGGCTAAGTGTAAGAAGGATGGAACACAGTCCCTGTATGTCTCCTCTTTTTATCCATTCATTCAAAACGCCATGTATTGATGGCACCCCGTAACATGCCTCTGTGTTAGTAGTCAGTTTCTGAGAGTCTAGACAAATGTAGTCCCTCGACTAGTAGAATTGACAGTCGCTAAGAAAGGATTGACATTGGTCAAGGGATGATGATCTGCCCACAAATAACATGGAAATGTGCACTGCATGTAAGTTTGAAGTGGGGTTTGTGGGAAGTTAAGCTGAGAATGAAAAAATACATAGGATTTAACTATACAAAACGTGTTGATGAGAGACAGGAGGCACTGAACAATGCCTAATAAAATGACATTTTCAAAGAGATTATGTCAAGTTTCATATACTGAAAAGAAGAGATTTACCGGGAACAGAGAGACTGATGAGAGATTCTTCCATGTGTTTTCAATTGCTTGTTTCCTATGTGTCATTTGTTTCCAGTATCTTTAAGGGTAAATATATTTTCCTGTAATTTATATATTTTCTATAATACAGTATATGTTATGTCATTATGTATATTTTCTATAATTTTTAGTATATTTTTTTCTGTAGAAGAATGGTCAAATATCATTTAGCAACAATTAAAACGTCTCTCAATCTAACATTCAATGAAAATGACTACCAGCTCTCGCTGGTGTGTCTCACAGACATCCAGTTTATATAGAAATGCATAGACTTTCACAGAAAAAAAACGTGGACGTGACTAGCATAATGTTCTGAAGCCTTTTTATTAAGATGATACCTGAAATTCTTTTCTATGTCTGTAAATTTTCATCTGCGACACAATGCCTGAATAGTCTAATGCTGATATAAGAAGACAGACATATCAACTAAACAGAATAAATATCCTGACAATGATTCCACTATGCTACTGTGAATAAACATCATAGTCTAAAGAAGTAAGTCACTTAACCATGATTTTGAGACATTTATTGAGCACATGATAAAAATCAATGTTGCTCCCTGACTTCTCTTTCCCTCAACCACCCAGATTTTCAAAATTACAAATGACTGTTTCAGATAAATTTGTAACTGCAAACCTGGAGTAAGCTTTCGTGGTCTGTATTTTGGCATGCAATAGGGAAGGCCTTTCACGTGGGAAAAATCTGTGAGGTAAGCAAAGAATGTTTGATGGATTTAAATAAATATAAATAAGCTTTATTTCATGACTTTAATATATCATTAATAAAATATAAACATAAAAAGATCAACAGAAAGCTTAGAAACATACTAGCACACAGATAACAGGTGATAAGTTGATATTTGTATATAAATAAATATATACACACTGTAGGTACACAGTTTATATAAAATAATAGGGAAATTCCTAACATGCAAAGGGAATAGTTGGTAAAATATGAGCAGATCATTCAGAGTGTGAATGAAATTCAATTGTTAATTAAGATATCAAATTAAAACACAAAGAAAGCCACATCAACTGTAAATTCTCTTAGTGTACCTTACAGAACACTGCCAGTGATTGACAAATAACAATAATAATAATAATCTTCAACTCCTCTGTGAAATTCCTTTCTCCATTGCTGCTGCATGAAACCAAGCTCACTTCTGCTGGTGTCACTGTACTGCAGCTCTCTCCAGATTGGGCTTTCCTCTCTCACGCCCCAACCCTCGGTTTCCAGAGGTGTGGCAGGACCCTTCATGGCTGTTTCTAGATCATCATCCTTTCCCTTCATTAAAATCTCATGTCATCAAGTGAAATAGGTCTCTGTCTGTCTTTGATGCCGCCACCTGTTCTTGTCTGGGCTCTTCTGTGCCTTGCCTGGGTCTCCCCCACACGTGGATGATTACGGCACATGGAGAAACGTAATTTCCTACTTCACTGCCCTTGCTTCTCGCATCCTTGGGCTCTTCTCATGCATCATTTTGTCTTTCATCCTCAGTTAACGTCATTACTGTTAACTGAAACACTTCTGGAGCCTCAATTTCAAATATTTTATTCTCCACACACCAGTTCTGATATTTCAAACTCATTTGCTGCAATGCCCAAACTCCAACACTCCTTAATGCCACTTGAACCCACACTCCATGGATGCTGCACCATCCTTCGGCTCCTTAATATTCTTACTTTCCTCTTTATACATCATGACTCCCGAGATGAATCATGATATTCATTAATCTTGATTGATACTCATTCCTTTGCCTTTCTTTCATTTCATTTAACTTACATGGAGATCCTATACTGAGCAAATGGAGAAAATAAAATTATTCTGTCTGGTCACATTATTTTTTTAAATCGCTTAACTAAAATAACACTTAATGCTACTGCCAAACCAAACTGTTTTCTAAACAATTTATTCTCTCTAAATAACTGCCATATGTAGTTTTCTCTCTAATCTTCACCGATATTCTTTTCATCCTTACTCACAGATGATCACAATTCTACTAAAAATAAAAAAAATTTGTAACAATTTGAATATAGTTTCCACAAGCTTCCACTGCTATGTCCTTTATCTATTATCATATAAATATAAAATATTACATTCTCTAGTGTATAGTCATGTATTTGGCTTCATAGCTCAAGTGATGTAATATGTTGTCTTAGAGTAGGACACTGGGAAACAGGGCAGAGACTGGAGGTACAGGCATGAAGAGACGGTGTAGGTGTTAACATACAACCAAGGGGGTCTGAGAATCATAGACAAAGCTCGGCTTCGACTAGCTTGCCAGCTGTCTAAGTCACCTTACACAAACTTCGGCCAGGTACGATATCATTTGCATCCACTCTTGAAATCAGCATTTATCACCAACTGTGGGAATGTTCAACTCATGTCTCATGGACACATGAAGAATATATGAGGACATTTTTTGTTGTTCTTGTTGTTGAAAGTTTATTGAGCCCTAACAATGTGATAGGTGCCACGTAAAACATTAGACACAGAACCTTTCCAAGGGGCTTATAATCTAATCTAAGACATGAATCAATTGTAAATGTTGCCATGACTTTGCTGTTAATGAAAATGAGATATTAACTGCACTAGTGCAGGAAAAGGGCCTATGGAATCACTAACTCTTTATGCAGCTTTCTCCATGTAAGTAGGCACAACTGCTTATATTTCTTTTTTTTTTTTTTTGCAGTTTTTTTTGGCCAGGGCTGAGTATGGGGCCAGCCCCCTACCCCTCTGAGCCACAGGCACCACCCTATATTACTTATTTTTTAAAGTATAGTCAGCTAGTATTTAGTCAGCTAGCATTTCTCCAAATTTGGTGATATCGTGATGTCGATAAGTGTTTACCAACTTCTCATTTCTGACAACCAGAGTTCAAATTTGGCTTCCTGTCCAGAACAAAAGTCTTGCTAAATATTTAGAAAAACACTATTATTCAAAATAGGTCTTAAGGAAAAATAGTGAAGGAGGCAATGTCCTGTTTGGAGTTCCTAGAATGTGCACAGCGCAGCTCCATAGGCAGGCTGGCAAGTGCCCTTACTTTCCAGGTTATTTGTCCTCAGAGCCCAGAGATAAAAACACTTTTTTGGTTCAGTTTGGGCATCTGCCCAGGGGAAGTACGTCTGAGAGCAGAGCCCTTTCACAACTTCACGGATCACAGTTTAGACTTTTTTGCTTATCGGCGGCAGAAGATACCACAAAAATTTTGCGTGGACTTTATTTTTCTGTTTCTTTCTTTATTTTTTTTCTCATCAGCTTTTGTTAGTGTGTATGTTTTTGTTTTTAATCTGTAGCTAAAGACAACTTCTCTACCAGTGTGCCAAAAAGAAACCAGAAGATTGGACAGCCCATTAAGTACTAAAAGGGGAAGAAAACCTAAGTCTAGGACTTACTACCCAAATTCTTCATAAAAGTCAACCCCTTAACCTGGAATATTCCTCCTTCAGTTGGTGAGACTCCATAAGACCACAGACCCCTGTGCAGCGGCTCTCTCTCAGTCTGCCTGATCCCTCTAGACAGAGCGTACTTTCACTTTCTCATTCAATAAAAGCTGCTTACTTTTAGTGTACATGGAGTATCCAAAATGCTTTTCACCAATGATCACCAGGAACCTGAAACTCCCTCCACTCAGAGGCTGGTAATAATTCCATCCTCTCCCATTGTCTCAGGAACATCGTTTCTCTCTCCCTTTGCTGCTTAATCAGTTTTTTAGCCATTTATTTTCTTCCATCTTTCTTAAATATGTTGCTAGTTCTTCCATTTTCAACGCAGATTCAAGTACGCACCTTCTGGAGCCCATATTTTCTTCTAGACACCACACTGCTTTCTTTTGGGTTATATCAATGTTTTTCATACGTCCTCTGCCTACTGTCTTCAGTTTCCTTCTTTCATTTTCTCTTGAAACCCCTTCATTCATATCTTGCATTCCATGACTTTTATCCGATTCAAGTTCAGACCCCTTGTTAGTCTTTATTTTATTTTCTGTATCAGCAGCATTTGATAGAGTTGACTGCTTTCCTACATCAAATCCTTTGTCCCTTAGCACAGAGCCACCCGGGTGTTCTACTCTCCCTGGTCACTCTTTCTCTGTAAAATGTACAAATGCACAATTCTAGCCTAGATTTTTATATCTCTTCTTGGCTCTCCACATGTCTTGAAGTTAAAGCATGTCCTCAAGAATTGACCTTCCTAACAAAATTATCTTCTATGACATCTTCCTTAAATCTATGAATGGCATCTCTCTATCTCTCTCTCTCTCTAGTTGCTTGAGTAACATGATTTGTTAACAAATCCTAAAATCTCTGCCTATAAAATATGTCTCCTTTTCCACACCTCCATACACCATCATCTCCCCTCTGGACTATTACATTCATATTGTCACCAGTCTCAGTGCCTCTTCTCTTTCCTCTCTACAGTTTAATTTAGAAACATCAGCCAATATATTCTTTTAATACACAAATTACATAAAATAATTCCTCAGATTGAAATGTAGCTTAGTTGATTCCAATTTCACTAAGAAATTAAATCAAAAGTAAAGTGCTTTGAATGTCCTTCAACTATCCATGACAGGCCTTCCAGGATTTTCTCCCTGACCCATCTCTGGATACGCTCCACCTTGTATACCCTGTCCCCACTCTTTCACGTGCCAAGCACACCTGTCACAATTTGTGTAAATATTTGCCTCACTTTCAGTTGGTTTCTCGAATTGATATTCAGTAGAAGCAAAGATACTATTGTTTATTAATACTTTGTCCTTGTTACTAAGGAAAGGCTACAGAAAGTTGGATCATCATAATTAGTCTTAATGTATGATCTAGGATACTTTGGTCAGATTTCCTTTAAGAAATATTTAAACTCATATTCCTATGTACTGTGAAAATAGGCAATAATTTCATGATACCCTTGATAGGTTAAAGTTACTCATACTGTTCAAAAAATAGCCCTTCTTCTCTTTTATTTTGCCTTTCATTGACTCATTACTGAGTGCCTAGTATATGCCATGTGAATTAACAAGACGTTTGGATTCAAAATAAACAAAATAGATTTTAAAACTTTCCTTCATCCTGCTTACATTTTCTGACTGTTAGGGACGCAGGCAGTAAACAAAATAACATGAATGTAACGCACACTGGCTGAAGTGATGATTAATTACGTGTGTCAGCTTAGCAACACTATCATCCCAGTTGTTTGAACAAATACTAGTGTACAAGTTGCTGCAAAAATGTATTGTAGATATCACATGTATTAATATTTACCATTATTTCACCTTAAGTAAAGCAGATAATCTTACAAATGGTGGGTGGGCATCATCCGATCAATGGAAGGTCTTAAAACCAAAGACTGCTCTCTCTCAAAGTAAAAAAGAATTCTGCCTCAGATCTGTAATAGAGGAAATTAGACCTGAGTTTCCAGCTGGCAGGCCCGTCCCAGAGACTTCAGATTTACTAGCTGCTAAAAATGTGGGACTCAATGCCGTGTCAGTTTATCCTTCGTATGTGTGCACATATGTGTCAGTGTATTTGTGTGTCCGTGTTGGGGGGTCTATTGGATCTTCTCTGAAGAACCCTAACACAGAAATTGATTGTTACCCAGGATAGATGGTTAAACAAAATAAAACAAAGAATCAGGAAAGAGAGGTAGAAAGTTTTGAGTGCATTTGGTGATTCTGTACATGTATAAATGATGTGTTATTGCAGTCACACCCACAAAACATTCTATTTATACTGGGAAGTGTTCAATCTATGTGGATCCGTTGTGATCCTCAGGGGGTGGCATGCACGTAGCCTCATCTGTATTCCTCATGTAAGAGAACTAGCCAAGAAGAAGTTTTCAGTTTTTTTTTTTAAATTTGGAGTTAACTGTAGTGCTGCTGACGTCATCTCTCTCTGAAATCTTGCTTCCCCCACCCCCACAGCATATCTTGCTGAATTCTGCAAGGATATCTGATTGATGCTCTG
The DNA here is from genome assembly GCA_963573935.1 of Arctocebus calabarensis. NCBI lineage: Eukaryota > Metazoa > Chordata > Mammalia > Primates > Lorisidae > Arctocebus > Arctocebus calabarensis. Next base: position 3,459 of record CAUYON010051105.1, on the reverse strand, counting down.
TGACCTGGGCACCCACAGATTGGACAGCCAAACACCACTCTGAGTGTGATTGAAAGTGTACAGGAACCAAACACGGTGTCAAAATTGTTTACTCAGTGAAAAAAATATCATAAAATAAACCATTTTAGAATCATGCTATTCATTCACGGTTATATATTCAATGAAGAGATGTCCCCAGTTGAGTTTTGCTTTTATACAAATAATGTAAAGATGGAAGCTGCCACAAAAGAAAATAGGAACAAAATCATTTCCTTGCCTGTAAAATCAAAGCTACAACGTCTGCTTGCTTCACCTGCTGAAGAGAATACTTTAGCTTGTATGTTGTGGTTAACAAGGCTGAACGCTTTGAAACCCACATCACTAGTCACCCAACCTGTAAATTAAATACATCTGCAAGGCGATTATTGCATTGTGCTTTTGTTCACAGGTACAAATCACATATAAAAGAGTTACAACAAGGAACAATGAAAACTATAGTCTGTGTTTTACCATTAGTTCCTGAAACTTCACAAGTAAATCAGTGTTGATGAAGTTGCAAATAGGTTTCAAAGCTACTATGATGAATTTAGGACCAGGAAAGGAAACCATACAGGAAATCATTAACATGTTATGAAAGCTACCTTTACATAACTTCTTTCTTTGGTATTTTACACACTTTAAATAGAAAAGCTACGTCATATTCTATAGTTTAAACTTTTGGACTACACAGTAATTTTTTTTTAATTTGGAAAATATGTAAAGAAAAAAAACACAAAAGTGTAGCCAATTCTAAAAATATTCACCACAGAGTCAGGGTTAGTAATTTAACATATGTGTCTGTGTAGACATGTGGGCATGTGTATATATCCACACGTAGATGTACAATTAGATATTTAGGTTATGATTACAATGTACTACATGCTCAATGCAAAATAAAAAATAACTAAATATCTATGATAAAAAGCAAGCATAGCTTCCACACAGCCCCCTAAAGTCAAATATCTTTAACATTTGCACAACTTTTTACAAATAAGGTTTTTTTCTTTTTCTGACTATTTTCCTAAATAAGTATTCAGGTTACAGGTTCATCCTTTCTTTTTTTTTTTTTTTTTTTTGCAGTTTTTGGCCAGGGCTGGGTTTGAACCCGCTATCTCTGGCATATGGGGCCAGCAACCTTGTCCTTTGAGCCACAGGCACCGGCCAATTCATCCTTTCTTTAATTTCCTCTCTTTTTTCTCCATTATCCTTGTCAGAGGACTGTCCAAGCATTTGACCTTTTCAAAATAGATGTTCCTCGACTTAGCAATTATGAATTGGGCTGCAATAAACATTCTGGCACAGATATTTTTATTATGATGTGATTTTTGGTCTTCAGGGTGGAGGGAGGACAATTAGTGGGAACATACCTACGGTGCATCTTAGCAGGGTACTGGTGAAACTTATTAAAGGTAGAATATCAGTGTCTTTATATAGTGATCAAGAAAATGCCATGAAGGCTATCTGTAACAGTACTATCAAAATATTTCTGATTATATATGAAGCACATTGTGCCCTATGATTGCACCAATGTACACAATTATGATTCAATAAAATTATAAAAAAAAAGATGTTCCTTCTCTTACTTATCAAAAATCTTTTCATCTAATATAATAATTTCTATTTTTCTTTTTTTCACTGTTTTTATTATTAAATCGTAGCTGTGTACATTAGTGCAATCGGGGGTACAATGTGCTGGTTTCATATACAGTATGAAATATTTTCATCAAACTGATTAACATAGCCTTCATGGCATTTTCTTAGTTATTGTATGAAAACATTTGTATTCTGCATTTTGCAGAAGATTTGCCTGTACCCTTCTAAGATGCACCGAAGGTGTGACCCCACCAATTACCCTCTCTCCACCCCAACCTCACCCCTTCTCTCCTTTCCCTTGCCTCTTCCCCCATATTCTTGTGCTATAGTTGGGTTATAGCCTTCATATGAAAGCTATAAATCAGCTTCATTGTAGGGCTGAGTACATTGGATACTTTTTCTTCTTCCATTCTTGAGATACTTTGCTAAGAAGAATATGTTCCAGCTCCATCCATGTAAACATGAAAGAGGTAAAGTCTCCATCTTTCTTTAAGTCCGCATAGTATTCTATGGTATACATGTACCACAATTTATTAATCCATTACTGGGTCAATGGGCACTTGGGCTTCTTCCACAACTTAGTAATTATGAATTGGGCTGCAATAAACATTCTGGTACAGATGTCTTTATTATAATGTGATTTTTTGTCTTCTGGGTGTATATCTAGTAAAGGAATCATAGGATCAAACGGCAGGTCAATGTTTAGACCACTAAGTATTCTCTAAACATCCTTCCAAAAGGGACGTATTAGTGCGCATTACCTTTTGTCCAGCAAAAGGGACAAAGTGTAGAAGTGTAGAAGTGTTCCCTTTTGTCCACATTCACGATAACATCTCTGGTTTTGGGATTTTGTTATGTGGGCTAATCTTACTGGAGTTAGGTGATATCTCAAAATAGTTTTGATTTGCATTTCTCTGATGATTAAGGATGGTGAGCATTTTTTCATGTGTCTGTAGACTGTGTGCCTGTCTTCTTTAGAGAAGTTTCTCTTCAAATCTTTTGCCTATCCTAAGATAGGATCACTTGTCCTTTTGTTGTTAATACGTTTGAGTTCTCTGTGTATTCTGGTTATTAAACCTTTGTCAGAGGCATAACCTGCAAATATTTTCTCCCATTCTGAGGGCTATCTGCCTGCTACACTTACTATGTTCTTAGCAGTGCAGAAGCTTTTTAGTTTGATCAGGTCCCAGTAGTGTATTTTTTTTTTTTTTTTGCAAATTCTTCTCTTTTTTATTTGCAGTTTACATTCAAAAGGTAAACCAAAGTCTTTTATTATGTCATATTAATACTATACAAAAATCTTATTCAGAATAAGAAATCACATTCTTTCTTTGCATTGGTATATTGCTAATAGTAAACCTAATTTCAATAAATCATCATAAACAAATCCAAAAAAAAAAAAAAGAAAGAAAATAAAAGAAATCAGGCACAGTTCCTGGATGACTAAGTATACTCTATTATTTATGAAATATCTGAGTCCATTCATGAACTCAAAATATTATAGTTGATCTTGTCCTTATATTTAATAGGAATTGCAAAATAGTACATGCAATGCTACGATCTATTTTATAAAAAGATCAGTCAATCTTTTAGGAGCCTTTAGTTTGCAAATACAATGAAACACTCAGCTTAAGGGGAAAAAATCGATTTGTGTGTGTAACCATACATAAATATAAGTAAGTATAAAATCCACACACACAGAGAATGCAAAGGTAGTGTTGACTTAAAATACAGCATTATTCAAGCCTCAAATAATTTTACTATGATCCAGTCAGCCTCTCTCTCTTTTCCTCCGTTTTCTCTAAGTTAGTTTTATTCTCAGACAAATTCCCCTTGAGTTTTAGTTAA
>CAUYON010051101.1:0-19238 GCA_963573935.1 Arctocebus calabarensis | reverse complement strand
CTGGTTTTGGGATTTCATCATGTGGGCTAATCTTACTGGAGTTAGATGATATCTCAAGGTAGTTTTGATTTGCATTTCTCTGATGATTAAGGATAATGAGCATTTCTTCATGTGTGTGAAGGCCATGCGCCTGTCTTCTTTAGAGAAGTTTCTCTTCAGATCTTTTGCCCATCCTGAGATGGGATCTCTTGTTCTTTTCTTGCAAATACGTTGGAGTTTTCTGTGTATTCTGGTTATTAAGCCTTTGTCGGAGGCATAACTTGCAAATATTCTTTCCCATTCTGAGGGCTGTCTACTAGCGATACTTACTGTGTTCTTGGTGGTGCAGAAGCTTTTTAGTTTCATCAGATCCCAATATTGTTTTCTGTTACTGCTTCCATTGCTTTGGGGGTCCTTCTCATGAAGTATTCTCCCAGTCCAATACTTTCAAGAGTGTTTCCCGCACTTTCTTCTCATATTTTTGTAGTTTCATGTCTTAAGTTTAAATCTTTAATCCATTGTGAGTCTATCTTCCTTAGTGGTGAAAGGTGTGGGTTCAATTTCAATCTTCTACAGGTCTCCAGCCAGGTTTCTCAGCACCATTTGTTAAATAGGGAGTCTTTTCCCCACTGAATGTTTTTAATAGGTTTGTCAAAGATAAAATAGCCGGAAGTAGTTGGGTTTATCTCTTGGTTCTCTATTCTGTTCCAAATATCTATCTCTCTGTTTTTGTGCCAGTACCATGCTATTTTGATCACTGTCGATTTATAGTACAGTCTCAGGTCTGGTAGCCTGATCCCTCCTGCTTTGTTTTTATTTGTATGTAATGCTTGGCTATTCGAGGTTTTTTCTGGTTCCATATACAACTAAGCAATATTTTTTCAAGGGCTTTAAAATATGACAATAGAGCTTTAATAGGCATTTCATGAGCATGGTATGTTTTTCCATTTGTTGACAGTTTCAGCGATTTCCTTTCTTAGAGTTTCATAGTTCTCTTTATAGACATCTTTCACTTCCTTTGTGACTCTCAAATATTTGACTCCCAAATATTTCATCTTCTTTGGCGCTACTGTAAAAGAAATAGAATCTTTGACTATTTTTTCAGCTTGGTTGTTATTAATGTATTTAAAGGCTACTGATTTATGAGTGTTGATTTTGTAGCCTGATACCTTGCTATATTCCTCGATCACTTCTAAGAACTTCACAGTAGAAATCCTGGTGTTTTCCAGATATACAATCTTATCGTCTGTGAAGAGTGAAAGTTTGATCTCTTCTGATCCTATGTGGATACCCTTGATTGCCTTTTCTTCCCTAATTGCCATGGTTAAAACTTCCATTAAAATATTAAAGAGCAATGGAGACAATGGGCAACCTTGTCTGGTTCCTGATCTACGTGGGAATGATTTCAGTTTAACTCCATTCAATACAATGTTGGCTGTGGGTTTGCTGTAGATGGCCTCTATCTATTTAAGAAATGTCCCCTCTATTCCCATTTTCTTTAGTGTTCTGATCATGAAGGGATGTTGGATATTGTCTAAGGCTTTTTCTGCATCTATTGAGAGAATTATGTGGTCTTTATTTTTTAAATTGTTTATGTGCTGGATTACATTAATCGATTTATGTATATTAAACCAGCCTGAGATCCTGTGATAAAGCCTACTTGGTCATGATGTATAATTTGTTTGATGAATTGCTGAATTCTGTTTGCTAAGATCTTATTAAATATTTTTGCATCAATATTCATTAGTGATATTGGCCTATAATTTTCTTTTCTTGTTGGGTCTTTTCCTGGTTTGGGGATCAAGGTGATGTCTACTTCATAAAATGTGTTGGGTAGTATTTCATCCTTTTCAATATTTTGGAAGAGGTTCAGTAATATAGGAACTAGTTCTTCTTTAAAGGTTTGGTGGAATCCTGACATGAAATTGTCTGGTCCAGGGCTTTTCTGTTTAGGGTGTTTTTGTATAGTTGATGCTATTTCAGAACTTGATATCAGCAGGTTCAACTTTTCCATTTCATTCTGGCTAAGTCTTGGAAGGGGATGTGCTTCCAAGTATTAGTCAATTTCCTTTAGATTATCATATTTCTGAGAGTAAAGTTTCTTATAATATTCATTAAGGATTGTTTGAATTTCTGAGGAGTCTGTCGTTATTTCATCTTTATCCTTTCTGATTGATGAGATTAGAGATTTTACTCTTTTTTTTCTGATTAGGTTAGTTAAGGGTTTATCTATTTTATTGATCTTTTCAAAAAATCAACTTTTTGATTTATTTAAATCTGTTCTATAATTCATTTAACTCTGCTCTAATTTTGGTTATCTCTTTTCTTCTGCTGGGTTTGGGATTGGAGTGTTCTTCCTTTTCCAGTTGTTTAAGTTGTCCCATTAGGTTGTTAACTTCCTCTCTTTCTGTTTTCTTGAGGAATGCTTTCAGTGTGATAAATTTCCCTCTAAGGACTGCCTTTGCCGTATCCCATAGGTTCTGATAATTTGTGTCATCATTGTCATTTTGTTCCATAAATTTGGAGATTTCCTGCTTAATCTTATCAATGACCCATGTATCCTTCAGCATGAGGTTGTTAAACTTCCACATTTTTGTTTGAGTATGCAGATTCTTGTTGTTGTTGAGTTCAACCTTTATTCCATGATGGTCTGAGAAGATGCAAGGGATAATTTTATTTTTTTTAATTTGCTGAGGTTAGACTTGTGACCTAAGATGTGGTCGATTTTGGAGTATGATCCATGGGCTGATGAGAAGAATGTGTATTCCGTTTTATTGGGATGAAATGTTCTGTAGATGTCTGTTAAATACAAGTGTTGGATGGTAAAATTGAAATCTATGATTTCTTTGTTTAGCTTTGTGGGGTTAGAAATCCCCACATGTATGTCTCATGTACTTCTCATTTAAGTAAGTCACTAATGGGTTAAACTGGCTTTTGCCTTCACAGAAAAAGCAATAGATTTGGGCAACCCTGAGGCAAACACAAAGACTGTTTTCTGGTCATCCAGGAACAGATACTTTGAAGTTTTTGCAGCCATTGTCTCCTAGGTTCTTGCCTAGAGGCTTGGTCCAGAGGTTGACAAAATGTCTTTACATTTTGTCAAATGCCTAAAGATCTTAGCACTGTGAAGAAGCAAAGACCCATTTAAGGTTAACTTGTTAAGTACTTGAGGAAATAGTTCTCCTATAGCTCTGTCTCTCTTATTTTATGTAGATTTTTTAAGACCTAAAAGTAGAAGAGTATTATGCTGTTTTCCGGGACAGGATATCTGCCACTTAAGTTTAAAGTCAAATAATGAATGTTGTAAATCACAGATTTAAGTGTGCACATGACTGCAAAAGTATATAAGGTAGTGAGAAATAAAGTTAATAGGTTATTTGCCACAAAAAGAGCTCGTAGCATGTTTCTTGTGCTTCTGAACATTGCAGTGCGGACTTACACCTGAGGCAAAGCTGTAGCCCCTCGCGTCTCTGGTCACGCAACAGTGACAGCATTCCCTTGCTCCAGTTTTCTTCGTAGGCCTGCCACCATGCTTATCATTTTTCGCTCCTGCTGTCCCAGGCTGTCTCACTGTGCAATCTCAATATCGTTTCTGGGCCAGACAATCCAGATGGGGACTTCTCTCCCAGAACTCACTGAGAGCAGCTTATGAGATGTCTCTATTCAGCCATATTGGAGCCTATCCCAAGTTCATAAACTTAATTGTCAGACCTCCTATATACTACTTTATGTGTACACTAGAAATAATTGGCTTCCATTATTTCCTCCAAAAATTGGTTTAGAAATCAGTCTGGGGAGCAGTGCCAGAGCACAGTGTTCAAAGATGTTCTTTGTGCAGAGCTGAGAGTCACTTCCAAAATCCTCTGCCTGGCCGTACCCTACAGTACAGAGAATGATGCAAATCACCCAACATCATGTCTCACAATTAATGATATAAGTTCTCCTTTTTCTTTCTGAAGGATAAAATGATGTTTTAAAAGGATTTGAAGACCCACCATCATCACTCTCTGGTCACTGGCATCAGAGCTTTCCAGTCTGACTGACCACTAAATTGCTAGAAATTACTCAAGTCTCTCCCCAGAACCACTCTCAGAGTATTATGCACAAGACCAAGGACTTATTTAACAAGTCATGCAGTTTAGGCTGTGCACACACACCTGGGGATCCTGGTCTGTGTTCTTGCTTCTAAAGTGTGATTTGAAGACCAGCAGCATCAGCACCACCCTTGTCATGAACACAGGTTCTCACACCCAACTCCTGACTATGTCTCAGCACCATGTCCCCATGATTCCCATACACAATAAAGTCTATGACTATGTGGTTTTCATGCCTTCTGGATGTGGTGTCACAACTGTGCAGTCTGCTCTGGGCATGTGGTAGGATCACACTCTCAGCCCTGAAGGTGCAGGATTCATCCTTGTTCACATTCTCTTCTACAGCCCATCACCCTCTTGTGACCTCACCCATGCCCAACTCTTTAAATATCAATTATATGGTGACACCCCCAAAATCTATTTCTCCAGCTCAGACATTTCTCCTAAACTCCAGACAGGTCTGTCCAGCTGCCTCCCCAACTCCCTCCCTTTCACTCCTAGTGGACACCTCCTCTACTGAATGCCTAGGAAGGCCCTTCCTCAAACACACCCCTGCCAGAATTGTTTCCATCTCCACCAATGGCAGCTCTATCTTTCTGCTCACATGGCCCATCATAAAGTCCATCTTCAAAATGTATACAGAACCTATCATTTCCCTCTATTCCCACTTCTCAGACTGGTATCTGCAGTCTGGAATCCTGCCGTCCTTCCCTGATGTATCCCCAATCCTCCATTTTCCACTGCCTCTCAGTTCAGTTCTCAGCAGGGCAGACAGAGACACTGCTAAAAGAGAAGCATGTCCCTCTTCTGCTCAAAACTGCTCTCTAGGTTAGGTGCAATGGCTCATGCCTGTCATCCTAACTCTCTGGGAAGCCAAGGTGGGTGGATTTCTTGAGCTCAGGAGTTTATGACCAGCCTGAGCTAAAGTAAGACCTGGTCTCTAAAAATAGCCAGGTGTTGTGGGCACTCGTAGTCCCAGCTACTTGGGAAGCTGAGGCAAGAGAAACACTTGAGCCCAACAGTTTGAGGTTGATGTGAGCTATGATGCCATGGCACCCTACCAAGGGCAATAAAGTGAAACTGTTTCAAAAAAGAAAAAAAAAAAAAACTGCCCTCTAACCCTCCATCTGAACCACTGCAAAGGTCACACCCTTTCCATACCCACCAGGCCTACCTGCTCCAGCCCCACCTCTGACCTTATCTTGGTGACACTCTGTCCAGCAGTCCTGGTCTCCTGCTCTTCCCAGAACACAGACACCTTCCTCCTCCAGTGCGTTTGGGCTGAAGTTTCCCTCTTCCTGGAAAAAACTTCCTCAGACATCCTCATTCATAATGCATCATGTTTTTCAAATCTTTCCTCAAAGATCTCCTTTGCATTAAGTCTCACACTGACCACTCAGCACAATAACCACCATCTCTGTCCCCACAGAATCTCTAGGTCATTTTCCCAGTAGCACTTACCATCTTCTAACATAAACACTTTGCTTATTTTCTCCACTTACAGATTATACTCTTCCCTTCCCACTAGAATATGTGCTCCACAAAGCTTGCAATTTTTTCTGTTACTTCAGTGATGTTTCCTAGATGCAAAAACAGTCTGTCCTATATACTGGCAGACAAACCTCTCACACGAATATTGATGCCACCTGTGCTTTTCTCCCCCGTGCTGTGTGTGCCCTCCCTCACTCTCCCTTCCACACTGACCCTCCTGCACTCTGTAGCACACAGTAATAGTTCTCTCCTCAGAAAGAACAATCCTTGACTATGGGTCCAATTTTGAAAACAAGTATAAATCTAACTTAGATCCTACCATAGAAATCCGGGGGGGGGGGGGGTGGGAGGGCAGGGCAGCAGAGAGAAGGGAAAATATACCTAAGATGAGAAGTGATGTGATCCCTCCTTTCTAATTCCAGAATCTGGTTCCTTTTAAAAAAGTTGGGAGCAACACCAAGGTTAGAACTGGAGGATGAAATATATTAATTATTTGTAAGCCAGGCACAGGAAGACAAATGTTGTGTGTTCTCTCTAAAAGTGAGAGCTAAAAATCTGATTTCATGGAGGTATCAAACAGAATGGTGGTTACCAGAGGCTGGGAAGGGTAGTGAGGAGGGGGAATTGAAGAGGACTTGGTTAATGGATACAAAAATACAGTTAGATGTAAGAAATGAGACCAAATTTCAGTAGCACAACACAGCATCTATAGTTAACAATAGGCTGGATGGGGTGACTCAAGCCTGTGGCAGGCTCTCTCGAGGCCATGAATTCAAGACCAACCTGGGCAATAGTGAAGCCTTGCTCTAAAAACATTTTTTTTTTTATTATCTGGGTGTGGTGTCAGCATCTGTAATCTAATCTACTGAAGGGGCTGAGGCAGGAGGAATGTTTGAGCCCAGAAGTTTGAGGTTGCAGTGAGCTATGATGATGCCACTGAACTCTAGCCCATGCAACAATGTGAGACCGTCACAAAGGAAAAAAAATTTTTTTAACACAATGATTTAGTGTATATTTCAAAACAATGAGAAGAGAAGATTTCTTTCTAAATGTAATTTAGAATCTTCCCTACAAAAAGAAATGATAAATTTTGAGGTGATGAATATCCTAATACCCAGATTTAATCATTACACATTGTATGCTTGTATCAAAATATCATATGTACCCCATAATATGGATAACTATTCTGTATTCATAAAAATTAAAAATAAAATAATAAAAAGGTTGGGGAAAAGATGGATGCCATCTACGAAAGTGCCCTGGAAGGAGGACATGAGTTGAACAGTGTAAAAATTCTATCTCTTGATACCACAGACTCCTGTGTACAGGAGTGGCCCAGGGCCATGTGTCATCCCTGTGATCACAGGTTCTACTGAAGGGACAAGGACAACGGAGCAGTGAAGAAAACTCTGCCAAGGAGTGACCACATAAAGCCCATGAGGGCCTGAGCACTGACTGGGCACAGGCCCCATCCACACTCGAATCCTCCTGGCCTTTTCCTATCCCCACCTGCAGTCGACGCAGCACAGCAAACACACAGATTTTAGGAGGTTCTCAGATTTTCCTTTTATTTCCTCTCTTGCCTCACTCATGGAAAGAATTTGAGAAAACAAATTTATATTCAAATTCTTATTTTCAGTAAGGAAGCAGCTCAGTGCACCATGAAGTTGAGACAGGGATGGAGACGTCCCATGCCCACCTCCCTGCAACAGGAAAAATAATCAGGAAGGGATACAAGTCAGTGTGGGAAAAGGAGTCACCATGGACATGGGGGTAGGGTGGATTCCCCACCTCCTCACATTAGGCAAACAGGGACACAGAGTCATTCAGAAGCATTTGCAGAAAGAGAAGTCAGAGGCTCTTGAAGTCACAAAGGAGAGGTGTGGACATTTAGCCACAACTTAGCTTTCTTGGGCTATAGAAAAAAATGAGGAACAAATTCAGATCTCTGTAAGTGGTGACACTCTGAGCAGCCCACCACACACTCAGAATGTCCCATCAAAGAAACCCAGCAGCCCAGCTGTGTCCCCTTTCCTCCACCCTACCCTTACTTCACACCCCCTGGGTCTCACCTATACAAGCTATAATAGACTCATCAGATCCCTGGGCAGTCTCGCTGCCTGCAGTTGAACAAAACAGGACCTGGTCCCAGCCCACAGAAAATGTGGCTAAAGGAGGAGATATGTGGCTGGAACCTCCACCATGGGCTCCTGTCTACACTATTCCAGAGGCCTCACAGATCACCAACCCTGCCCCCATACTTACTTGCAGCCTGAGTATAGCTCCCTCCATTTCCACCTGTAAGAAGAAAACTCCCTGTGAGAGACCAGGGAGCAGGCAGGGCCATGAGGTCCTAGAGGAACCCCTCCTCTTGGATTTCAGAGGAGTTTCCAGAACTATGATTGAAGACCCAGAGCAGGATCAGAAATCACAGGGGAAGGAAAGAGTGGATCAATTGCCCTCTTGGAGGTCTGTCCTGAGCAAGGTCCTTCCTTTCTGACCTGTGACTTCTGGGGATCAGGTCCCCATTACTATAATCACCACATCAAAACTCTGTTCTTCATTGTCACATGTGCTACACAAAAGAGTAAGTGTTAGCACACAGGGCCCCAGGCAAGGGAAGCAGGCGTGTGAAGATGGCACTTCCCAGCAGTGGGGTGGGGCACCCTGCTACCTGGGATTGAAACCCCCAGTGGGACAAGAAAATGCAGACCCTGCCCCTCACCCCTTCCCTACCTGAGCTCTTCTTCCTCCACATCACAGCAGCAACCACAGCTCCAGTGAGCACAGTTCCGAGGAGAACCAGGCCAGCAACGATGCCCACCATGGGGATGCTGGGCTGGGAAGATGGCTCTGGAAAAGGACAGGAAGGTGAGGGGCCTGACCCTAGGCCTCAGCCCTGACCCTGCTTAAGGGCTCCAGAAGGGTCTCTACTTTCCCTGAGAAGAGATGTAATGCCCCCACATCCCTTCTTACCCCATCTCAAGGTGAGGGGCTCCCGTAGTCCCTCGTGCTGCACATGGCACGTGTATCTCTGCTCCTCTCCAGAAGGCACCACCACGGCAGCCCACTTTTGGAAGGTTCTGTTGTCTCCTGAAGGCCTGGTCTCTATAAGCTCTGTGTCCTGGGTCTGATCCTCCCCATCCCGCTGCCAGGTCAGTGTGATCTCCGCAGGGTAGAAGCCCAGGGCCCAGCACCTCAGGGTAACCTCACGGTCAGAGGTAGGGTGGTGGGTGACGCGTGTCTTTGGGGGATCTGAGGGGAAGAGTCATAAAATTCAGGCACTTTTCATCCCTCATGGGACACTCCAGCAGCACTCCTGTGACATGCTGAGAATGGGCAGGACAACTGGGGTGGGGAAGGGAGTGTAAAACTCAGGCACCACCCTGGCCTCTGGGGTCCTATTCCTTGAAAGTTTCAGTCTCTGAACAAGAGAACAGGGACTTCTGGTCCTGACTTGAGTGGAGGCTGAGTGACCCAGAGGGCTGCAATCAGACCTCCAAACAGAGTGGGGTGGAGAACAAGGCCTGAGAGAAAAGGTCAAGGTGCCCAAGGCGGCTGCAAAGTCGGAGGGAACAGTTGACCAGTATTTCAGAGGCTGTATCTCTGCCCCCTGGGAGACTTCATCACTTAACTGTCCCAGAGGGAACAGAGGGCTCTCAGAGTCACTGTCCGATATGGGATCTGGACACTCAGGGAGTTTTCCTCCTTTGGACCAGAGGGAGGGAGGTATTTTAGCCTCAGGCCCATTTTTCTCCCCTCCTTGTGGACTGAGAGTGGAGATATTTACAGGAGATGTGGGAGACGCCCCTAGTACCCAAGCGGTGCAGCGCGTCCTTCCCCTTCTCCAGGTGTCTGCGCAGCCACTCCACGCACACGCCCTCCAGGTAGGCCTTCCATCTCTCTGCCGCACCCTCCGCCGCCCACTTGCGCTGGGTGATCTGAGCCGCTGTGTCCGCTGCGGTCCAGGAGCGCAAGTCCTCATTCAGGGCGATATAGTCTGCGCCGTCATAGGCGTGCTGCTGATACCCGCGGAGGAGACGCCTGTCTGGCCCCACGTCGCAGCCGATCACGCTCTGGAATATGTGAGACCCTGGCCCCATCCCCGCGGTCAGCCCCGCCCACCAGCCCGTCTGCTCCGGGACTGCCGCGGGGATTTTGCCCTAAACTGAAGACGATATTAAGAAATATGTATAAGAATGGAAGAAAAGTATCCAATGTACTCAGCCCTACTAAGAAGCTAATTTATAGCTTTCATATGAAGGCTATAACCCATTTATAGCATAAGAACATGGGTAAAGTGGCAAAGGAGGGGAGGGGAGGGGGGAAGAAAGTGGCAAGGGAGGGGGGAGGGAGGGTAAATGTTGGGGCCACACCTACGGTGCATCTTAGCTGGTTCAGGCGAAACTTACTAAATGCAGAATACAAATGTCTTCATACAATAACTAAGAAAATGCCATGATGGCTATTGGCAGTTTGATGAAAATGTTTCAGATTGTATATAAAACCAGCACATTGAACCCCTTGATTGCACTAATGTATTCAGCTATGATTCAACAATTAAAAAGAAAAGAAAAGAAAAAAGAAATGAGTATAATTATGATGAATGTGTTACTTAGTTCAATGTAAACATTTCACCTTGTATATCAATGCAGTACCCTGAACCCCATAAATGCATCAATGAAGTTATGATTTAATATATATATAAACTGAAGAAGAAACTGGTGAAGGTCCCCCGCAGGCTTTGCCATCGAAGGTCTCAGGGGTCCCGCAGCCTCGGGGTGACTCTCGGACCCAGAGACTCAGGAGATCAGGTCTGTGTGGTGGGGAGGAGTCTGTAACCCGGGCCTGAGTCACTCACCATCCTGGCTCTGGTTGTAGTAGTCGTGCAGAAACCGCAGGTTCAGTCGGTCATCCTGCGCTCGGCGGTTGGCGCACTGTGTCAGCCCCTCCAAATACTCCCGCTCCACCCACGGCGCCCGCGGCTCCATCCTCGGATTCTCCGCGTCGCTGTCGAACCGCACGAACTGCGTGTCGTCCACGTAGCCGACGCCGATGAACCGGGGCTCCCCGCGGCCGGGCCGGGACACGGAGGTGGAGAAATACCGCAGGGAGTGGAAGCCTGGGGGGCGGGAGGGGCTGAGACCCGGCGCGACCGACTCCCGGTGCGCTCCCAGTTCTGCGTCCCCTCCGGGCGGTCCCCTCGCCTTCCCCGCAGAGTCCGTTTCCCTCCCGACCCCGCACTCACCCGCCCAGGCCTCGGTCAGGACCAGGGCCGAGAGCAGCTGGAGTAGGGTTGGAAGCGCTGTGACTCCCATCCTTCGACTCTTGAGGAGACGCTGAGTCTGGTTATGTTAGCAAAGACTAAATAACCAGAACCACGGCGACGCTGATCAGCTTTTCTGGAAACAGACATCCCATCAGAGTGAGAATTGGGGCCGCGTCAGGAGTATCCAGGAAGAAGGATCTACCTGACAGGGGTTGGGAGAGGAAGTGAACCTCTGGGGAGACAGGGAATCCTCAGCGCTGAGCTTCCCCGCCCGGACACCACCCTCAGGAAGGAGACCCTGACCCACACGTCCAGAACTTGGGACTTTGCCCTGACACCTCTTCTCCCACCTCAGCGTTGTTCTCCTGCTGTCTCCTGAGGCCTGGCCTAGGAGCTATCTGACCCCCGGGCTGGGTCTGTTATACCCGAAGCCAGTGGAATAGAGAAAGCCAGCACACTGAGTCCAAATTAAGCAAGGGTCCTTCACTGATACACCAGGCTGAGGGAGCAAGCTTATGCCTCAAAATCTCTCGACCCCTAGAAACAGGGGTGGAGAACCTTTTACAAGGAACTTTCAGTAAGGGAAAGGGGAGTCCTTAACCCAAGCCCCGAATTTCACAAGAACCAACTCCTGGTAATGGGAGTGCTTACCAGGGGGAGCTAGGGTTTCACAGGATTTTGCACTTATTACTAAACTCTTTCTGCTAGGCTTCCTGTTTTAAAGAGGGAGTGTTGAAAGCCCTTAGCAAAGTCCTTAGCAAGATGGAGTTAGGGCATACCAGGGCCAGCCCCTTCCCTGAATTGTCTCCCTGACCTGGGCTCCCTGCTTCCCACTCCTTTCCTTCCTGCCTGGACTCTTCTAGATGGGAGACTATCTAGAAGAATCGTGGGAACTGCTGCCACAGGCTCTGTGTAAATTTAGGAGAGGACACCAACCTCAAGATGAGGGCACAGCTTTGTGAAACCCTGAACAGAGAACCCATCCACACCATGCTTGGATTTCTGATTAAGAAGCAAAGGAAACAAATAAATGGCAGCTGTTTAAAGACAATAAATTTGTAGTAATTTGGTATATAGAAATAGAAAATTAATACACAAGCTCAATAGATAGGCACATAACATTTTTTTCCTCTGGAATGAATTTATGAGCTGCTGTGAAATCACTTGCATGAAATAAAATCTTAACTCTTTTAGTATGTTTTAGCTTATGATTTTTCATCAGGGAATGTGATACCAGAGTGAACTCGCCCTGGGACTGGAGGTGTAGAGATGGTGGTTTTCTCTATGAACCTGGAGAAGTTGTGTCTGAACACACTTGACAGGGACTCTCATAGAGAACAGATTCCTTCTTGTTCCTACCAGAGTAGGTAGTACAATTTTGGGAATCCCTGAAGGATCAGGGATCTAATCTGTAACAGAAGTGATGTTTGGCCCCTCGATAAGAGGAATCCGTCGAAACTCATTACAATTAAACTCACAAAGCTCCTAAGTTTTACTTTCCTGGACTATGTATCTTGGACTGAGTTGCTGTATTTTTTTTTTCCAGTTTTTGGCCAGGGCTGGGTTTGAACCCACCATCTCCGGCATATGGGGCCGGCACCCTACTCTTTTGAGCCATAGGCACTGCCCTGAGTTGCTGTATTTTAAAATTGTCTTTATTCCATAGCCCTTAGTCTGTACTTGTGAGCGCAGGACATCTCCTCATTCAAAGAATCCCTATCTGTTACTTACTGTGTATTTCAGCCAGGACTTGTAGGACTTTAATCACTTCAAACCTGTACTTGCTCTAACAGTCAAAATGCCCTTCTCCAGTGCTCAGGCACTGCCTGTTTTTATGAATTATTGGCATCTAAGTTGTGTGCATCTTTTGGAGGGAACACTTGGTATTTTTTAACCTGGTTAACATTAGGAGGCAATTAGCCTTCAGGCAGCCCCACAAATGTATTAATTACCAAAAGCAAAGAGCACCCTACTAGGCTCTGTGTTAAAAATCTATAAAACACTGTATGTAAATCTGAGAATTCAGCTGCTTTACAACTCTTTCCTTCTGCTCCTGTTCCTCACCTCCTGCTTCTCCAGCTCTTTCCTCGTCCTTATCATCCCTCAGGCCCCTTCTCCTCTTAGTCTCACCACCTCTCACTCCAGAACTGTGGCACTAGCCTTGTTCCCTCACCTGCTGCCCATGACTGTTCTCCCTGACAGTGGCCACCAGTCCTCCTACTGAGAATCATATTCTGTCATTTCTTCACTTACAATGCTCCCATGGGTTGATCTCACTCTTGTAAAGCCTCTGGAAGGTAAAGCACAGAGGTTTTGGGCTGTTTTGGTCAAAATTGTATCCCCAGCTTAGAAATGCATACCTGATACATAATAGGACTGCAATAATTACCCTGAATGGTTGAAGGAAATATGATTGCAAGAAAACGGAATCACCTAAAAATCATAAACTAAAACATACTAAAAGAGTTAAGGAAAGATTTTATTTCATGCAAGTAATTCCACATCAGCTCATAAATTCATTCCAGAGGGAAAAAAAATGTTATGTGCCTATCTATTGAGATTGTATATTAATTTTCTATTTCTATATACCAGAACCACAAATGTATTGTCTTTAAACAGCTGCCATTCATTTGTTTCCTTTGCTTCTTAATCAGAAATCCAAGCATGGTGTGGATGGGTTCTCTGTTCAGGGTTTCACAAAGCTGTGCCCTCATCTTGAGGTTGGTGTCCTCTCCTAAGTTTACACAGAGCCTGTGGGCAGAATACACTTTCTGGCAGATGTAGGACTGTCCCTGTTTGATTACCAGCTGTCAGTGTGAAGAAGGGGAAGGGCTGCCACAATATTCTTTGCTGTAGGAGCTCTCCACTTTCAAAGGCCAGAGACTTACCAGCTCTCTCTCACTGTGAATCTTGTACTCAGGATGAACCCAATCTCTTAAAAACTTACCTGCTTAGGATAGTTCAATCCAGGATAATCACTGTCTTAAAGCCAACTGATCTGTGACTTTAATTATATCAGCAAGTCCTTTACAGCAGCATCTACATTAGTGTTGATTGAATACCTGGGGAAGGTGCATAATAAGGGGGTGGTCACTGGGGAACATCTTAGAATCAGCCTGACATGGCCAAGATCTTCCCTTTCTGTTTAATGGGTTACAGAATAACTGTGATAAAATAAACACCTTTTCAAAGTAAAAAAAAAAAAAAAAAGATAAGGCTGGAGAATAACTTGAGGCCTGAAGTTCCACACCAGTCTAGGCAATGCAGCAAGTGCCAGTTTATTTTTTAAAAAAAGAAGGAGAAGGAAGAGGGGAGGTGGAAAGAGGAAGAGGGGAGGGGAAGGGGAAAGAGGAGAAGAAGATGAAGAAGAAAAAACAAGAACAAAAGGACAGGAAAAACTTTTCAAACTTAGTTTGTTAAGAATGCTGATTTTTTACTCAAACCTCATCTTTAAAAGTATGTACCAAAAAAAATGTATTTACGTAATTAAATTGCTTGTAAGTTAGAAAAATGTGAGTCTCAAACCTCAGTCTGCACACCTACCTTAGCATTATGACAACAATTTTGGTTTGATACAATAGGCAAAAATGATTAACTCCAGTCTAGTTTTTTCCAAAAACTAGCTACTCACTGGGCATCCTATAATAAATTTAGTTTCTTTCACAGTTTTCTAATGAGATGTGGTCAGAGTGATTCAGATAGTATGTGATCTCAAAAGCACTCTGACTACCTGCTTCTAAAGTTTTTCTAAAGCAGCTCTGCATGTTTCCCATTCATATTTTCTATTCCATCCTTGATTATTCCATTTTTTTAATCACTCCTGGAAAGATACTGGTTATTCTTGTATAATGTTTTCCTGTTTCATTTATTTTGATCAATGTTCTGCTTTTCTGATTCTATAAAGTTTAATTCAGTTGTTTGTGTGGCAAAGAGAAGTAACATACTTTGTAAGATGGAATTGCCTTGCTCATCAGGTTCAACCTTCTATCCCAAACAATCCACAGAGTTGCCAGTGAGTCAAGGGCCAAATGACCATATTCTAGCCAGGGCTACTTTCAGGGCACCCTGTTCTTTTCTGTTACATGATGCATTACTGTTGGCTGTGGTTTTGTCTCAATGTAAGTAGTTCTCAGTAGGAATCTTGGCAATGAACTTTGGAATTTTTTTTTTTAGAGACAGAGTCTCACTTTGTCGCCCTCAGTAGAGTGCCATGGCGTCACAGCTCACAGCAACCCCCAGCACTTGGGCTTAGGTGGTTCTCTTGCCTCAGCCTCCCAAGTAGCTGGCACTACAGTCACCTGCCACAATGCTCGGCTATTTTTTTGTTGCAGTTTGGCCAGGATCGCGTTCAAACCCACCATCCTCAGTATATGGGGCCAGTGCCCTACTCACTGAGCCACAGGCACTGCCCCTTTAGAATTTTCTTTTCATTTAGAAGGTGCAGTTTACAAAACTGCAGTTCAAGGAATTATGATCAAGTGAGTAGTTGGGCACCTGTCACTGGCATAAGAAGCAGAACCTATGTAACTACCCATAGGCTGCTACTCATTCCCAACCCTAGAGTCTTTATTTCTCTAAAGATTTTTATAATAAGTATCTACATCCCACCAAGTTACTTTTTCCTGCTTTTAACTTTCCTGCGCACTGAACTAACTCATCCTCCAAGTTTTCTTTTGTGGCACGCACTACATGTAGGAGAGTTAGTGATTCCTGATGTGGGAGGCTGTTATTTATTTTTACTACTGAAGTTTTACATTTTATAATTATACCACAGTTTTGCTATGTTTCTGTAGTTGTGTGCAGGTTGATTTCAGTTTTTGCCACAAACATTAGTGTACATGTCTCCTGTACATGTTAGGGCACAGAGGCAAGGAGGTCCCCGGAGTGTGTGCTCAGGATTATATGGTCGAAGTATTTTAACCATACTAGTTAAGGCTAATTTTATTTCCAAGGTCTTAAACTAATTTAGCTTTTATCAGGAATGTGTAAGAGTTTAATTTGCTCGTGTGTTCTCAAAGCACTCAGGGAAAGTGAGGAATTAAGGGTTAAAAGGCACTGTCTTGGCTATAGAATTATCAGGCATTTTTTCCTCAGATCCTATTAATAACTTCCTTTTCTTAATTTTATTGCACACATCCCAGCATTATAATTTTATCATATAGATTCAGATAATGTTTCTATTCAGCATAAACACATAGGGTAATTTTATATATTAGGAATCTTCCAAAAGAAAAAAGAAAAACTGGTGGGAGGAAGGAAGGGACAGAAGAAAGAAGGAAGGGAAAGTAGGAAGGAGAAAGAAAACCTGAAAAAGAAAATGGGGAGAGGAGTTAGAGAGGGCTTGTATGGCTAACACTATCAAAATGCAAGGAAATAACAGGGATATAGCTAATACCGTTGGAAAACTAGAAACTTAAGAGAGTTTATCACTTATCTATGCCTGTGTAACAAACTACCCACAAATTTTGTGGCTTTACACAACAAACATTTATTAATTCAAAGAGATAATACAAACATCAGTAAAATGGATCCAGTGGGTAGGAGAAGTTGGTTAAAGGGAAGGATTTTACAAGTTTCAATAAGTAAGAAGTCATTTGTGTGCAGATGGAAATGATTTTGTTAGTCCAAGTCATCCAAGAAGCAATGACAAGATGAGCTTAAACTCACCAGCATGTAACAAGGGGAATCCGACAAGATGGGGAGGGAGCCAGAAAACTCTGGGAAAGCCACAGCCTTGATGTGAGTCTGAGCCCCTGTGAAGGAGGGAAGGTCTGAGACAGGAATCCCAGAACACAGGCCGCCTAAGGAGAGCTGAGCAAGGCCATGGAGGAGCCCTGGAGCCACAATTGGCCATGAGAGGAGTCCTGTGTCTCCTAGGAATGGGGCCTGCCTCATTGTACCTCCTGTGACCCATGACAGTCTGGGTACACCACATGGGAATCAGGGCCTCTGCGCCAGTGCTACTGGGGATATAGGAGTACAGGAGAGGTCCCTTGGTAGATTCCCAAGGGGTGTGACTCAAACCTTCCTTCCAGAGGGGTCTAGGTCCTTGGAAATCAAACCTTCTCAGGTTGGGTTGCAGGATGATTCTGTTCACACTGGCAGCAGAACAAGGGGAAACCCGAAACCCCTAAGTGATTCCTTGGATTGCACACACACTGCTCCTGCCCCTTTGTGTGAAGTAGCCCTACCTCCTCCCCGGGTTCAGGGTCCATCCCCCTGCTGGAGAGGAGGGGACTCCTCACCTGCTGATCTCTGGGCAGGGGTGCTGTCCAAACTTCCCTGGTGCAACTGTAATGGGTAGTTCAATGGCTCTTATTTGTCCCCTCATCAGAGGGCAAGCAGAACTTGCTAATCTGCAAAGCCCAGAGTTGCAGAGTGCAGAGTCCCTGGTGGGTGAATCTAAGTGATGGCCCATGGAGCCACTTAGATTCACTCACTTCCACCTCTTGATTTCTGGACCCACATGTTCTTCCTACTGAGAACACAGCACTGTGGAGAGGTCTCTGGTTCAGCAAATGCACTGTGTCCTGAAAAACGACACCTCCCCCTCAGAGAAGTTCATCATAGCTGGCACTGAGCTGTGCCTTTAGGCCTGTCCAGAGTTCAGTGTGGCCCCCAGCCCTGAGTGGTGCAGATTGTGATATGACCAGTGGGTCATGGCCATGGACCAAACTGTGCCTCCTTCCCTGTGAAGTGGGTCCCTGACATGGTTTGAATGTTTCTCTCCTCTGGACCTCATATCAATCCCCCATGTGGGAAGTGAGGCCTGGTGGAAGATGTTTGGGTCAAGGGGACATTTGCCTTATGAATGGCTGGGTACTCTCCCTGAGGTAATGAGTGAGTTCTCATTCTATTATTTCACAGGAGAGAGTATTGTTAAAGGACCCTGGAACCTTATCCTCCCTCTCACTCTGCTCACCAGGCAACACAGCTATTCCCTTTTTCCCTTCCCCCTCGATTAGAAGCCCCCCCCCCCCCGAGGTCCTGACCAGAAGCAGATTCTGGCACCATGCTTTTTGCACAGCCTGCAGAACTGTGAGCTAAGTAAACCTGGTTTATTTATAAATTACCCAGCCTCAATTTTTTTTACAGCATCATAAAACAGACTAACACAGAAAATTGGTAGCAAGGAGTAGGGCATTGCTATAAAGATACCTGAGAATATGGAAGCAGCTTTGGAACTGGTTAATGAGCAGAGGGTGGAAGAATTTGGGGGGCTCAGAAGACAGGAAGTTGAGGGAAACTTTGGAACTTCTTAGAGACTTAGTAAGTGATTATGACCAAAATACTAATAGGAACATGGACAGTGAAGGCCAAGCTGTTGAGGTGTGAGATAGCAAATAGGAACTTACTGAGAACTGGAGCAAAAGCCACCCTTGTTACACCTGTTAAGAGAAAAAAATCCAGACTCTGTAAAATAATTTTAAAGAGGCTAATTCTGAGTAGATCATGTGTGTCCATGGCCCACGAAGCCACACTCAAGAAGTGGTGAACAAGTAGTCCTGAGGTGGTTGAGTTACAGGTGGTTTCATACATTTTGGAGAGACTGGCTATGCAGGTAAAATTATAAATCAATACATGGAAAGTGCACATAGGTTGGCCTGAAAAGTCAGGACATCTTAAAGGAGGAGCTTACAGGTAGGTCGTAGGTGGCTTCAAAGATTCTTTGATGTGTAATTAAAGAAATAAAGCTTTGTCTAAAAGATTGCAACGTTTTAAGATTTGGAAGTCTGTCTATCATAGAAAAGACACACGATGCCAAATGAAGTGATCTGTTATACAAATTGATGGCCTACAAGTGATTTAACATTTTCTCTGCACTGCCTTATAATCTCTTAATATCTTATTGTCTGAAGTGTGTCTGAATTCTCTTTCCTTTCTGGCTAGGAACTCAGTCTAAGGTTTGTCTGGGTTCTCCATGTCCCAAAGCGGGTCCATTCCAACAAGGATAAGTGTTAGGATTTTATTTTAGTTCACAATCCCCCAACCCACATGGCCAAGATTTGCCAGAGGCAGCATCGATGGCCAAACTTCTATTTTGTCCCATGCTCTCAGTTGATGTGACTACAAAACATAAGCATTTTTGTTAAAATTCTTCAATTCCGGAATTTAGAGACCTTTGTACTACTATATTGTTTTCAATCTCTTTAGTAATTTCTCCTAAATTGGCAGACAAATCCCTTTTATATCTCTATTGGCATAATCGTCATAACTGAAACAACTGTATTCAGGAGGTTTTTGTCCACATATCTTTTTTTTTTCAGGGTTACAATACTTTAATACAATTTTTACATTTCTGAAACAACAAGGCAGTCTTCCTATAAAACATTTAAAAGTACTTTCTTTTGACTGTTTGCTCAATACATATGTTCTTTTGATATTCTGAATTTTTACACAATTTT